>CABEEJ010008112.1:0-18701 GCA_901482245.1 Timema douglasi
TCCAATTTTAAGGTTGGGGAAGGACCAAGGTGATAATGAATAAGCTCAGGGACAACGTCACTGGAGGAGGGGAGTATTTGAGCCCCATATATTTTTACTCTGTTTTTATTAACTTATCATGGGGTTTAGTAGGGTTGGGACTATCTTAATCCCCGAACACCACCCATATACATTCAAAACAACGTACACTTTGTATTTACTTTTAAGAAATAAATGGAATCTATAGTATTTTCTTATGTATTTATTATAATTGGCTGATATTGTCACATCACTAAAGATAACTTTAATTAAATGCAATGCAATGTTTGTCTTAGAAATCTTGCCTCATCAAAGTCTTAGTATTGATAGAACTTATTAAGATAGTTACAAAAGTCACTTAACTACTACTATCATGTATTTATTTGTTAATTCATAAAACCTAAGGCTGTCAATTTTGACAGAATCAATGGGGATAAAATATTTTAGCTACTTTTTTTTCGGTGTAAGCCGTAAAAAAATAAACGTGTATTTTTTAAATAGCCCTTTTTACCGTGTTTTCAATAAACATAACGAAAAATAGTCAAATTGTTATAGATTTATTTTTTTGCACCGCATCTTACTACACCGTTCTGGTTATGCGAATATGTCCTAGTATTAATTACGATAGTGTGTTAAAGATACGGAAAGATCTATTTAGAGGAAGGTTGGAAGCTCACCGAATAAAAAAAACTCCACACATCATACCGGGACTCGACCTCCTATCTCCCCATCATCCACCATCCAATATATGGCGAGAGGGACGCTTTCGATGACCGAAGCGGTTACAAACCCTCTTAAAATTTCTGCTGGAGTATTCCAGGGCTTAAAATGTTCTTGGGGTAGGGCCTCACCAAATGTCTTCTCCCATTCCGAGGAGTTTCTAGAGACCCTGACCCTAAGTTGTGTAAAGTTCAAGATTCGGGGAGCACTCAGACTAAATTGCCAGAATCCCGGCTGGATGTATGAATATTTGTTTTACTTGTGGCGCATCGGGGAGTGTTTCCAGGGTAAGCAGAGCTTGGTAAAAAGTACTCGGGATATTTTCTCAGCCATTCACTCCCCTATTTTAACAATCATACATAAGCTCTGCACTACACACTTGACATTTAATTAGAATATAGCCTGCTTCAGTGGTCACATGGTCTAAGGCGTCACTCTCATGTTGGACTAGCCTTCTGATTACTTCTGAGATCAAATTCCGGTCGAGTGTATTAAGGGTGATTTTTCCAAAAGAGGTTTTTCCCTTTACCTCCGTGCAAATGCGCTTACATTTCCTCTAAAAACAACCTTCCTTATCCCTATATCACTAGCGTAATTAGTATATACTACATACGTGTAGCCTGAAAAGGTAGTAAGCTAAAAAAAAAGAATATGTTCTAATGAGTGATGAAAACAATTCAGGGGTACAGTTTCAACTAATTGTGTTCATCCTGGTATCACTCCTTCAACGCCACCTTTTTTTTTTACCTAAATGGTTTCACACTAAATATACACAAAAATCCCGGTATATTTCTTCTAAATCCTCACTATCTCATTGGTTTAGTTATATTATGTGGATAGCCCGGGTGATTAACATGATGCTATGGGGGAAAAGAGATAACTTTGGCACCTAGGAGATCTAGTTTATATTAAATTATGCGTTTCATTGGTGGGTTTTTTTATCCCCGCGTCTTACTACCCGTATACTCTTATTTACTAACTACGGTAATCGTTTTAGGAATTAGAAATGTCATATTTAGAGAAAGTGCCCGTATTTGTGTGGTGGCAGAATGGAAAACCGTTTCGGGAAAGTCACCTTTAGTACACATGACCGATATTAGAACCTTGATATTTCCATCATCGACCGTTTAGTATACTGCGAGAGTAGCACCTTATACCATGCGGCCACTGAAGCGGGTCATTTGGTGTTTTGAATTTTGCTATAAATAATTGACGGTTTTGAAATATATAGTGCGCTTACGTGTGGTATTAAAAATGTAAAGAACGAATTAAGAAATTAAATAATTTATCTAGGTTTATTTACTAGCTTACTATTAAGATGGGCAGGTTATGAATTATTTAATGCGTGTAGCTTGAACGGGTTGTAAGACGCGGTGATAAATACATTATAACTTTTTTAATTTGAAGGCCATGGGATAGCTAACAAAATTTGAGATATCAAAAATTTAAACTTTTTTTTAATATATAGACAGTTGATATAGACTAAATCGATAACCTCAAAATAGGTTACAAATAAACAAAAGTTTTATAGGTGTCATATAAAACACACATACATAATATTAAAATACATTAAAAAACATGAAAAATGTAAACATAAAATATAAAACTTGGAGAAATTAACATAAGAAAGAAAATTTAAGACTTAAATCAGAAATGATGAAAGCCGAGCCAACACATCCCCTATTTTAGGAAACCCGCTTGACGCCTGCGCATAGTAAGTTAACTCAACTTTATTTGACATTCTTGGCACATGGGTTGATTTAGTAAAGATCGATAAGTTGGGTTAGAAATGAGTACACACTCGAAAAAAAAACTAGAAATTTACACGTACAGGCTTCGAACTATCCAAATATTTCCTTCTAAAATTAGAAATTAAATGTTATTTTTACCATAGATTTAAATATTATTTTATGGGGAATTATGGTGGGTCTGAACTATCCCATTTTTCGAATTAACTAATGTAAAATTAACCAATGTCGACTCTGCCTTAAAATATGAGTGTAGAACTACCCTAGACAAGGGACGATTCCTAGATAGCCCAGTTAATAATATATAATATTTAGCACCACGTCTTACTACCCGTTCGGGTTGTACGTTTTAAGTACTAAATACGCTAATGGATTAGGAATTGGGAAGGTTGAATCAAAGGAAGTAAACCCGCATTTTCGTGGAGGGAGAGTGGAAAACTCTTTAGGAAAAACCACCCGCCAGTTCACTCGACCGAGATTCGAACCTCGATCTTCCCGTCCTCAGCAGTCGAGCTCTACACGACAAGCGCGTTAGCCAACTACGCCACCGAGGCTGGTGATAGCCCAGTTTTTAGAGAATTGGCGTAATAAGCCAAAGGTCCCGGATTCGATTCCCGTGTACAGGTGTCATTTTTAAAATTTCAGAATAAATTGTCGAACCAACCAGATTCTACTGTATATATATTTATATATAGGTAAGCTTTATATTCCTGGCGCATTCAAGGTTAAAGCATGCCGTGATCAAAAATATTGCCTGGCGTTGAGATTAGAGATCCCAGCGTCAAGGAAAGGGAGGTGCACTGGCATTTATCATCTCATTTATTATTCAATTCACGCACATGACACACAGTGCAGTTTTCATAAGAAGCGCCTCACCCAAGAATTGAAAAGCTACTAGATATATTTTAATATATTTATACGTCTGGTCAATACTCGTGACTGTATATTCTAGTACTATATATGTGCCTTTCAGTTACTATATATAATAAATGATTTGTATTTTCATTTTTCATTTAACGAAAATTTAATAAAAGGCGTATGATTTAGAAAAAAATTATTATAAAGAACTTAGTCTTCAAAACATAAGCTTTATGGCACTGATATGAAAAGAAATAGGCTAAGAATTTTGAATTTAGGGTGTGAGGGACTCTTTTATCCAATAAACTCTTTGTAAATTGACAGTACGTACAAGGCACTTAAAAATTGATTGGTTGCGGGTTTAAGCCATTGTTCATTCGAATTTCATTTGACTTCATCAAGTGAATGGTCGGGAAGGAATTCTAACAGAGGGAGGGCAAAGAAAGAACTTTAATAAGAAAAGGGATTGAAGGGGAGTAATCTAAACAACACACATACATTAACGGTACGGATCTGAATAACACTTCTCCCAACTCTTGGAAGTCCCTTTTCACAAGAATTCTATACACCGTTTCCCCACTCACTCTTCTCCCACGCCAATTTGTCCGAGCACTAAATGCCTGTCCTCATTTAACCGGCCGAGCGGTCGAGATCGGTCCTCTTGTGTCCGTCGCAAGAGAGCACGCGCGTCGAGTCTTGAAAGTGAGGGATCCCAATTACCCTCTGTAGATAGAAGGTAAATGGAGGTATAGCAAAGAGGGGTTGGGAGATCAAATAGGTAATCAAGCTGTGGCTTGCCTAGGATGTAAAAGGTTAAGAAGGATCTTTAAGTTGAAGGGGCAACCCGCAACCCACATTTCACCCTTTTACCCAAAGGTTATTTTTATTCTGATGAGATCTCAACTATCATTAATGTTAGTTAAATATTGATATGTGTCAAATTTAAGGTATAAATATGCCAGACCCATAATTTAATAAAACCATGGAATGCTTAGATACAAAATTAAATAGAAATTAATAAATATGTTTGCGCTTCAAACTATTAATTGAGAAGGAAATTTAATTATTTAACTTGGCATTAACAATCACAAATAGTTTACGCTTGCAACAATACGATTATAATTGGGTGTTTATATATGAAAAAACCGAATAAACAAAAAAAAAACGTTTTCATGCATTCTCTTTTTCATATTCCAATAGTAGGTGGCCTGGTGGTCTAGGGGTAAGGTGTTGGACTTCTGTGCTGGCGGCCGGGGACGGAGCTATAGACAGCTGATTAAACGGTATCTTTTCCGCACAGTGGTGATAGGTGCTCGATCACGGAGCTTTATACAACCTATAAATCATCACAGCATTCATATATCAAGGAATTAATCCGTAGTGTTTCAATCGACGCCACAATGCGGGGTGATTGATTCCATAGTGTTACGATTGACGCCCAAAGTGAGGCGCGATAAATCTATAGTATTACATAATGTACCCTTATTGGTTTTGTGTATGATATATTTGTGTCTATTGGAATCGCACAATATGGAGAAAATAAACTTGTTATGTTTGCTACTTTAGGTAAAGTACACTCATTTGTTTTTGTGTATAATAATATTTATAGGTAAAGCCATTCTTGATTAAGGGTGCCTGATAGTAAGGGGGGGAAAAGTTGTACCACAGTTGTTCGACACCTTGGCTCAGTGGGTAGCTTATATGCCTACTGAGTTGGGAGTCCCGGGTTCGATTCCCGAAATGGTCTAAAAATGTATCATTGGTTAAATGTAATTTACCCTTTCACAGTAATAAATTAACGGCCGGGGACTGTAAGTAGTGCCTGTTTTATTATTATTATTATTATTATTTAGCACCGTGTCTACTACCCGTTCGGGTTATACGCTTTAAGTACTAATTACGTTAATGGATTAGGAATTGGGAAGGTTGAATTAGAGGAAGTGAATCCACATTTGCATGGAGATAGAGTGGAAAACCATTTAGGAAAAAAAACCACAGTTCACCCGACCGAGATTCTAACCTCGATCTCCCCATCCTCAGCAGTCAAGCTCAACATGACTAGCGCGTTAGCCAACTACGCCACCGATGCGGGTGAGCCTGTTCTAGTCTTAAGTTAGATTATAAGACATATGAAGCTAAGACAGGACTAGCAGGCCGATAGTGGAAAATATATGGCTTGAATAATAAACTGACTCAGGCCACAGGCTGGAAACGGTAATGAATGTAAATAAAAATAATCATATCCAATTTTGGAACATGGGTTATTTATAGTAAGTTTGCGTTCATTCTTAAAACTTTTTTTTTTTTATCAAAACTTGCTAGTTATATTTCTGTATGTACAATAAAGTGCTTAATTTAATTGTGCTTGCTAAAATAATCATAGTATGTATAGATACAAAAATGTACATGTTTATTATTCGAAGACATAATGGAGGGAAAAAATAATAAATTAACATTGTTTCCAGGCTAAGCAAATAAATTTTGTTTCTATTATACTGAACACCGCCTCATTTCTTGCTTCATTTTACATTATATTTAATTTGGTCATTTATATAATGTAAATAATACCAAATATAATTAATAGCTTCTCCAATTATTCTTTGAAAGGCTAGCTTATGAGGAAAAAAAAAATCAATACATTGAAAATGTTTGCAGCTCTTTCTCTTGAAACGGATTACTATACTTTTAAAGATAGCAGTTCTCTATTCTTTCCCCTTTTTCCCCGCCAACACCCCTTAACACCCTAAAACCAAACTAGATGTCACTCAATCCCAAGGGTTCAAAGGCCAAATAGACCTAGCCACCATTTGTGTTTAGTTATCGTTTGCAGGTAGCATTTCAAAGTTCACACGATGGGACTGCTGACTCTTAAGGGGGAGGGGAGTGGAGCAGATTCAAACCCTCCCTTTTCTCTTCCTCCTTCTCTCTTTAAATATTGTTCAACTTCCTCCCCAAGATCTAAGTTTGTTGTGGGTGTATGTGATAAGGGGGCCATACATATATCCATACAAGGGATGGGAAAAACTGCTCCTTTAGTGGAGCAGGAGCAATCTACTGCCCGTTCAGGCTGTACTAATTCATGCTAATTACGCTAATGTGTTAGGGCTGAAGATGAGTGCTTTTTAGAGGAAGTGCACTCACATTTGTTTGGAATGAGAGTTGAAAACGTTTATGAAAAATCACCCTCAGCGCACCCAACCGGAATCGAACCTTAATATCCCTGGCATAGGCAGTCTATTCTAGTGTGAGAGTGAAGCCTGAGACCAGAGATTGGTGAGCTTTATGACATCGTGGGCCATATGGGTTCTAAAAAAATGTTTGGCTAGTTTGAAAAAAAGTAAAGCAAAAAAAGTTCAATTTTATATTTCTTATGTAGTAATTAGTTATCAAGTCCATGTTTTGAACAAATTGTTTGTTTACTAAATAGTTTGTGGGCTAGATAAAATCAGTCAGTCAGTAGGTTGCTGACCCTTGCCTTAAATCATTTTATAACCAAGCGGGTCCTTTCAATGTTAATCATTAACGTAACAATTTATTGAGAGAATCCATCACATACTGTGCTTGTACCGGGGAAGTAGTGTTTTGTACTGCGAAAGCTTTCCCCTTCATAACTTATTTGTGATTCCTCAAACCAACTCTAAACTAGGTCTATAATAGATAAATAAGGTTGCACCGGACTTGATCTCAGCGCTGTGACAAGAACATAAAGTATCTACTTCTTTTCTACTGTACGACTGCCCCAAAATATCGCCGGAGCATAAAGGCATAAAGGAACAAGATTTCTCCGGCCCTGTTACAGCGTTGTCTGTGACAGAGACATTGAGCAAGGTTACTTTAGACCTGTTCCAGCACTGCCTGTTACAGAGACACGAGGAACAAGTTTTATCCGAACCTGTTACAGCGTGTATTTGATCCGTGGACCAGTAACAAAAAGGAACAGCTCCTTTCGTCTGTCAGGAACAGGTTGTGAATGTGACGTCAGAGAAGCAGTGACAAAGGAGCAGGTTGTGATTTCACAACCCATCCCTAATCCATACGCAGCTGAAACCTTGACATGTGTGTGTCAGTGTTTAAGTTAACTGTTCAGTTTGGACACGATACAACATTATTTGTTATTCGAAGTGACACGGAGTAGATTTGTAGAATTTAACAAGTGAAAGCACTCCTCTTTTCAGTAGCAACCCTAATAGGAAGGAAACAGTGGTTCCAAAACTGTTTCGCAGGCGGAATCACATGGAAAAAATAAGTCTCAAGTGAAGAGCTAAGCACACAATCTCAACAATAACTTTGTACCGCAAGCAGTGAAAGGTTAATAAGAAACAAAATCATATAAAAGTGCTGACTTTTACTGCTCATTAAACATGTGTTCATCGAACATTTATCAAGTAGTTAGCTACTAGGAAAAGTTCTAGAAGCACTGGTACAGATTATTCAGCTAACAGAATTTGAAACGAATTTTTTTGGGTATATGAAACATGCACATTCTACACCAACAAACTTGCTTCTTTTTTCCTTTACTTTTTATTAGAACGCTTTAGCGTAAGCGATAATGTTGTGGGTTTTTTTCCCCACGTCTCACTACCCATCCATGCATATGACCCAATTATGCTAATATCTTAGAGATTATTAAGATTTAATTTTAAAAAAGCATGCCCCCATTTGCGTGAAAAAAGTAGAAAGTCATTTAGAATAAAAACCACCCTAAATACACCCGATGGAGATAAGAACCCTGATATCTCCATTACTGGTAGTTTAGTTTAAGGCGTCACGCCTTAGTTTAGACCATTCGACGACCGAGGAGGGTGTGTTTATGTTATTATTAATTTAAGTTATCTAAGCTAAGAAAAAAAAGTCGAAAAGAATAAAATTTAAAATAAAACTTCTACCATCCGTTTAAAGGGATGTTGGAAAATATCCGAAAACATAGAGAAAGAAACGTCAAATAGATCTACAACCTACATACGCTGGCGATCAAACTCCTGCCTAGAGTCAGAGTCGAGCACGACTCTAACGCACTGTGCTTACTGGAAAGTATGTATAGTCCCATAGATGACCCATAAATATTCAGATTGATTTTAATAACGGTTTGGAGGAAACATTATGAATTTGACTATACGCCGCACATTTATATGCAACCACATAACTCGTAGAAAAGTTTCAATTATATCTCCCACATGACGCCCACAATGATAGGCCTACCTGTATGATACATTACCCAATAATCGCCAGTTTTTATTTTTTAACGGCTGGAATCTCCCCTCTAGCTTCGAAAGGTCCCAGCTGTCTAACAGGACCGTTTAAATGCGTGATATTCCTTCCCACCCCCAAAATAAAGCGGTAGAGGGGGCTGAAACGAATGAGTCCACATATGAAAAGATAACAGAGAACAATACCGCCACGATCCGTCATGATTTCACCGCACTGTTGCAGGGAAATATATCTCTCTCAAACAGAGAGTCTGGTTACCACGGGCCTGTGCTTCAAACAATGCCTTTTCGTTAGATAGGTCTTCGCCAGTGTCGTGTCGTGGAGTGTCATCAGGGTAAGCAGAGATAGTTTAAACTAGACCTGTGATATATTCTTTAAATTGAAAAATGACACCTGGACACAGGAATTGAACCCGGGACTTTGTTCTTCCCGTGTCCAGGTGTACATTTAATCCATTATATGGTAATATATTGTTATTGTCCCTCAATAGAACACTCATTAGCCAGGTATAAACGGAAATTCATTTTCAATGTGAGCTATGTAGAGCAGAGTCTATGTATGATTGGTCAAATGGGGACTTAGTGGGTGATAACTTCACAATTAATTTAGTTTAACAACACGTCTTACTATTTGTTCAAGCTATACGCGTATAAAATAATCACTTTGATGATTTAGGGATGAAGAAGGTTAAATTTAGAGGAAGTGTACCTCCATTTGCGTAGAGGAGGAGTGGAAACCCATCTAGGGAAACACACACTCAGAACACCTGACCGAGATTTGAACCCCAATCTACAAGTCATCGGCAGTCTAGTATATAGAAAGAGTGACGTCTTATACCATATGGCCACCGAAGCAGGTATGTACAGTTTTAACAAGCTGTGATTATCCTGGCAAAATCCACGACACAACACAGCTCCTAGCATTTAATAATTTATACTTGTAGGCTTTTAAGTTTACTCTCCACATCTTACAACCAATCCGGGCCATCCAAAGATTTATTTAATAGGGTAGACGTTAGGAAGGTACAATTTAGAGTAAGTATATCCACATTTATGTGGAAAGAGGGAAACTATTTAGAAAAAACCATCACAGTACACCCGGCCGGAATCTGAACCTCAACCTTTTCGTCCCCATCAGACCATAAAAGACAAGACTGACGCTTTGCTCGTGTGCACAATGGTGTATGAGTGTGTGTCCTAGGTACTCATAATTTCAAAAAATTTGAATCAAAATTGTACTAATATCGTGGTCTAATTATATAGTTACTCAAAAGGTAAAATAAAAAAGGTTGATAGATTTCAATAAACAAGATCCTTTTGAGCAAAGTAATACGAGTAAGCATAGTAACTTTTTATTATATTTAAAATAGGCAGCGTAGCCAATATAACAAAAGTTACTATATCTCATAGATGTAAAATCGACACAATCTCTGAAAAGTGAGAGCTGTATGACAAGATAAGTAGTTTGGCTTATGGATACATGAAAGTGAACTGTCACTTTTCAAAGTGTCAGACATGGATGATCCTAAGAACCAGTCTTGTAATAGATTGTAATGAGGGAGATCAAGTCTCAAATCTTGGTCGAGTGCATTAAATGGGTAATTTTTATATATGTAAGTTATTTAACGTGCACTTTTTGAACCGACTGATTATATCAACACACGAGAATTTTTATAAGCGACAGCGAAAAGGCCTACACATTTTGCCGGAAATATATTTTCACACCTTCCAGGGTTATTTTACATGCCACAATCGACATGGGATCAACGCGACGGCCTTACTTCACCGCTGAAGGAAGTTGTGCTTCAGAATTTTATCGCTCAAGAAAAATCCGTCGACCTAAGCTGGGTTTGAGCTCGCGAGCATCGGGTCGTAAGCAAACACTTTACCCTAAGACCAAAAGGGGTAATTTTCCATAAGTGATTTGTTACTCTGTTTTTTCAATCCTCGCTCCCCAACAATGCGGGTGCACCATCTCTATAAAAATACTTCCTCATCCCTATCTCTTAAATCAAGCCATTAACAACAACCTTTGTGTTGAACATAATAATTCGAAGGGGGGTGAACAAATATTTTCTGAACAGAGTATACACGAGGATGTGGTTTTCACGCTGAGTATCTGTAGTAATATTACGGTAAGAAGCAACTTTAAAAAAATGCAACCATGTTTTTTGAGGCCAACATTGATAACATTTTACTAGATTATTTAGTGTTATTTTTTAAAAATTGATATCTATAAAATGTGATGATTGCAGATCACATGACTTGACGTACAAACAGATGAAAATTGGTTTAGTAATTTTTATAACTGTCAAAAAAAGTTCCTTTGTATCTAAATCGGACTGTTTTCACAGGTTTTGGCGGGTGAGACATGGACAGTACGGGTGTATGAGGTGGTGAGGGGGAAGGGTTTGGTTGTTTATACAGGGGAAGAGGGAGTTTGGGGAAGTTTCAATTGCCGCCTCCCTTTTCCTAACTCTTTATTTCATACGTGATCAAGTACCTCCTATAAATTTGATGTTGATTGCGGGCATCAAACAGGCATTACAAACGAACAAAAAAAAAGATGACATCTAACAGCTATAAAAATGACATTTAGTGCCTTACATTTTGTTTGTTTTGTGGTTGACGTTGTTGACCTGTCTAAAAAACATTTATTTTTTTGTTGGGGGTAGGGTGTGTGGATATGTGTATGTGTGCGTGTAAGAGGACGGATGGGACAATGGGTGCCGACCAGTACGGTTGGGAAATGCGTTTTCCATTGAGTTTTGATCATTTCAGGAGACGCGAGAACCTACAATTTTCGCTTCAATGCATTTCCGCAGTATAAGCCAATAGAGATAATGGAAAGCCGTATAGGGAGCGATATTTAGATAGTATTTTGTATCCTAGAAATAAGTTAAAACGTTTAAGTTACGAATGAACCTTCATATTTACTAGAAAAGAGACCCATAGGTGGCCACACGGTCTAAGACGTCACTATCGCTATATATTGTATTACTGGTGTTTTAGGATGTCGGAGTACGAATCACGTCCAGCAGTATTTAAGTGTTTTTTTTATCTAAATGGTTAGCCACTCTCCATACACACAAGTGCGGCTACATTTTATATAAATTGTTGTACCTTACTCATCCAGTACTCCATTTTGTGTAAATACGTGAATTGTCCAGATAGAGAAGAGGTTAAGAAGAAAAATCTCGGTATTGATTAGCAGCAGTTAACAAATGATTTTTTTAACCAAATGTCTTGTATTCACGTAAATTAGCTTTAAGTTTTCATTTAAAAATGTATTTATTAATTTACCCAAGATAATCTGACGACAGCACCCAAAACTATCGTTGGTTTTAAGATTAAATTTACAGGTTTTTTTACTTTCTCTTGTCGGATTATTTTTACTAAAAAATTACTTATAATATGGATTTAATAGACGGTTGATTCAAGCCTTTCAAGTACGGAGTTCCGTTGATAACTTAAAGTGTAATTGTTTTTGTTTCATTTCTTTCAGACTAAACAACTATTAAAGTTTTGGATATTCATTATTTATTTATCATTACCTATATTTCACTCCATTTTTTTAGGTTTGTTTTATAATTATTAGGATCTTAAAATGATTGTCTTCATAGATGCTTAGAACATATGGCTGTCATTTGAGGAACAAATTTTCCCTGGTGGAAGAAAAAGTAGTTATTATGATAGCATTATTATTTTTAACTTTTCTGGATTCTAAGTGCGAGATTTACGATTAAAATTAATATAACAGATGAGTTGTGTTTATCTGTCAAATTGTAATGTTAATTTAATTCATAGTAGTTATTTTACTTTTCAATGGTTTAAAAGTTAATTGTTTTTTTGATTATGTAATCCCGGCAACTTTTGTTCTATATGCCGGAAGTGCTTTTAAAAAGTGAACATGATTATTATTTATATAAGTTTTTATTTTCTCTTCTTTGTTTGTTGTCTAGAATAATTGTTTTGGAAAGCGTAAGAAAGGACCCGATTTGGCGATCCTTTTATGATTTTTTATTTACTTAGTTTATTGTAAATTTCATCAGTAAAAATTATACTAAATGCAAGGCTTAACCTTATAAGAACGCAGAGTGAAATTTTACAGGAAATATTTTTTGAAATACAAAGCCCCCAATCATTTATTATAAAATTATAAGTTTTATAGATATTCCGATCTAAGGATGATAATAAATAAAACAAAAAATAATAAATAAAACAAAAAATAATAAATAAAACAAAAAATAATAAATAAAACAAAAAATAATAAATAAAACAAAAAAATAATAAATACATATTTTACTATCTCAATCTCTATCCCTCGGAGAGAGAAGTATTGTGATTGTCAAAGAAATTGAACTCAAGGTGTTGATAAATGTCAATGATTCATGAGCCCATGTAACCAAAATGTTGTTTTTGTAATTCCATCTATATGTCTGTATCTTGGACTAGAGCCTAAACCACTTTACCGATAGGACTAAATCTTGGTCTAAGCTAGGGTTTTCATAAAGGTCCCCCCCCCCACCCCTACCCCAAGGGGCTTATCAAATTAGATATCTAACCCTAAAATCAAAGGTAATTTACATAAGGGCAGAAAGAGATCAAATCGATAGGAGATTTGAAATCGTATTTGAGAAACAAAATAACTTATTAATGTTAAGTTGTGGTACTATTAAAAAAAAAAAGTTGTGGTACTATTAACATAAGAATATTTTAATCTGGAATATATTTCGCAAAACCAATAGTTTCTAAGTTATAAGCAAACATATACATTTTTATGGAATACTTAGACATATATAATTGATTGTTGTGCTCTTTGGTGGACAGAGATGTTCCTCTTTACTTAATGTTTTGTAACAATCTATATTATTACAGTTATGCCCTTTGTCGGAGTTTCTAATGTCTATGCAACAGTCTATATTATCTCGTTTCACAAATATTATGAATTTGTTTTAGTAAATGTCTCTATTTTTTAAGAATAAATAAAAATAAAGTTTGTACGGTCCACCGTACCATTTAATTAATATAAAATATTGATATAAAATTAAAAATATAATATGTCGCAAAATATGTGTAAAAGTGAATAATGGTGTTTATGATCAAATATAATGATGCAACTGGTTTTACTTGTACTTCACGTCCTAATATTCGTCCGGGATATACAAATATTTACACAAATGAGGTGAGGAAGGGGAAGGTTGAATCTATAAGGTAAGTACTCGCATTCGCGTGAGTGTAATGGGGGAAACCGTTTAGGACATAAAAATGGCTGGGTATACCTTGTTGAAATTCAAACTCAGACGTCCACGTCGAACCGGACAAGACGAGATTTACACATTTTCCCCCTTACCATCAGTGTGGGTTTAGACTTGTGTATATAGAGACATGTGGATTAAGTTTGACCTTATGCATTCAAATTTAAGTTAGATTTTATGACACACATTTAAGATACACCTTTCCATAATATACGTATAGCAATCTCCTTACTTTAAGGGGGTTTTATTTTTATATTACGTTTAGCTGAACCGCCTAGAATTCCTCGATCTAAGTGTTAAAACATATTATCTGCTTAATCCATAGAGTTGGGCTAATTAGGGTAGTTTATATTAAGTATACCACCTGCATTAGCTTGAAGATAAAACCGGAAGTCGCAGTGAAAAATCACACGTGTAAATCTCCGTCTTTCCCCCCCCCCCCCCCCGACCCCATCCTGCCCTCCCCCAATGCATCCAGTTAAAATTCAAACCTTGACAGCGCTTACCCCAACAAATCAGTGGATCTAAACCTATCTTCAAGAAATCCCTTAGGGCGTACACAATAAATCTGCTTCGGTGGCCGAATGGTCTAAGGCAGTCATGTCCACACTTTCCCTGATTGAGGGTCGCATAAGTTGTCAAGGACTTGGCTTGGTACTCAAATAGAGTACAAACATATAACGTACATACGCACATTCACACTCATCTATCCATGCATGCATACATACATATATAGATACTTTACAAAAGTAACATTAAACCTAGATACTGGAAACTACAAGTAAGCTAGCGAATGTTTACGTCAGTTACAAGACCTTAATATGTTGTTTATTTCTTACATTTAAATTTGAGCTGGCGGACTGCATAGAACGTACTCGGGGGCCGCAAGTGGACCGCGAGCCACGAGTTGGACATGGCTGGTCTAAGGCATCTATCTATACATCACTCTCGATATAGACTTGGACAGCCAATGACGGAAATATCAGGGTTTTAATCCCGGTCAGGTGTAGTGAGGGTGATATCTTTTAAAGGGTTTTCCATTCTCCCTCCACGAAAATACGGAAACATTTCCTTCAAATGTAACTTTCCTCATCCCTAAACACATTAGCGTAATTATTATATTGGTTTATAATCCTAACTGTAAGTAAGATGTGGTGCTAAAAAAAATGGCGCAAGCTTGGATATAAATAGCCAAGTCCCATCTAATCTTTGGATTTACTTGCCCAATAAGGGCGCTACAAGAAATATATTTATAAATTCAAAAGCACCTGTATCGGTAGACTTGCCGAATGAATAAATGCCAGGCGTATATACTCTGAAATAATAAGACTTTAAAATTGAATATACCAATATGATTTTTATGTAAATAAAATGGATTGAATCATTAAAATATCATTGACAATGATGTCAAATTCTTTTTTATAATTGTCAATGAATTTTAATGATTCAATCCATATTATTTACATAAAAACAATATTAGTATATTCAATTTAAAAGTCTTATTATTTCTTACTGTAGCACTCCTTGCTTAATATACTATTTTAGAATGTTTTCTAAAATGTTATATATTCTGGTTTGCCGGTGACGAGGAGGTTGGGGCTAGAGGTCCAGTAGTGTATACTGAAGGTGTTTTTTTCCTCAATTATTTTCCCATTTCGCTCCACAAAAATACAGATATTCTCCACGTCATTACACAAATAGGGTAGTTCAAATGCATATAGCCCCCACGGGTAGAGGATGGGGGATCCAATGTAGGTAAAATACTTTTTCTTATTTACATAAATACTAATCGAATTCACCCACAACGTTTAAAAAACAAAAACAGCTATGCCTGAACGATAATGGCAGGGAGTAGGCTGTTGTAGAATAATTAGTCACGTTACTCGGTGAAACAAAAGTGAACTTGAGCACGGATCGTTGCACACAAAGTTCGATCATTTCAACGCTCCTTACAACCCTCCCTCTCCCCCATCCCATGAAATTTAAATAAAATCCAACAAGGATTCGGCGTTAAAAACAGTAAAGCCTGGTAGAAACAAAAATAATAATATTAGGTAAATTCGTGTTGACTTTATTAATGTTTAAATGGAAGTTATGTTTTGAAAAGCGATCTAGCACACCGTAGCGCTGAACTTAATGACAAGAACAAAAGACTGCGCGAACATTAAAATAAAATAACTCGCCCAAAAACAATTGTCTCCTTTATCTAGGTTACAGCTTCAACATTCTGCGTATATAAAGTTAATACAATTGAAAAATAAAATTTCCAAACATTGCGTTACACAACACATGCATGTATATGGAACTATGTAAAAGGACAAATCACGGTTGGTTTTTTTTTCGCTTTTGTTGGAATGGCAACAAATATTCTAATTGTTGAATTAATTATACACTCAAATAGGTCTACTCGTGAAATTTTTCAATAGTTTATAAAATATCCTACCATGTGGTATACATTTGTTTTAGTATCGTTACGCTTATTTATTATTTAATAAAACATCTGAAATGACATCGGTGGTCTTGGGGTAAAGTACTCGCCTTAGGACATGATGTTGCGACTTCAAATCTAGCCAAGGTCAAAGAATTTTTCTTGAGCAAACCTTAATCAATATATGTATCATATTATCATTAACTGTTCACATAAAATTTTGACTTCGGAATATATCAATTGAAATTCAACTAAAAAATTAATTTAATAATATATTCCTTATCAATTAATACTTACACTTAGTTTCCTTATGTAACAACTCAATTAATTAGTAAGTAATAATGTGTGTACTTGGAAAAAAACGATGTAATTTTGTAAAATTATATTGTCATGAAAAATAAAAACATGTTTTCAGTTTATTATTTATTTTCTTCAGAGGTGGACAGCTCAGTTCAGGTCAACAAGTTAATGGTCAAAGTTCCTGTGATGGAATCTAGTTAGGTCAATTACTTATTGTTTTTATACCGTAAGGGACAGCGTGACTTATTCCTATCATCACCAATCGACGTCTCCCCATCGACAATATAGGTTGGTAAAAAATTAATATTTTGGCTTAGCTCTTTTCTGCAGGCACCGATTCAAATAGGGCAGGACTATTAAATAATATCCTCGTCAACACAATATGGAATCAAACCTGGGAAACAGACTAGCCTCGTGGCCAATCACTCTTAGCTACTCAGTCACGTAAGGGCTAAGTGCAATTTTTTGTTTACTTTTCGGATACCAGGTTGTGTTTTTAAGTATACAGTCTGAATAACCCGATAACCCTCTCCCTCCCCCCAACGATGCCAGTGACAACCGTGGATTTCACTAGCTTGTGATGGGTGATTTATAATTGTTTACACACGTGACCTACACTCGTTATGTACACGTGCACACGTGTGACTTATTGAGCCTTTTTTGATAGTCCTGAAAGCTTTTTTTTTATGTTTTTTGTGGTTTGTTTTTGGGCACCACGACTTTACCACCAGTTCGGGTTGTACAAACAATAAACTAATGGGGAAGCGATGAATCAGTTTAATTTAGAATAAATTCACCCTAATTCTGGGGAAAGGAGGGTGTAAAGCAATTTAGGAAAACCCCACAATTAATACACCCAACTGGAAGTCGAAACCCGATATCCCCATCGGCGATCCATTTTATTTTGAGAGTGATGTCATAAACCACAAGATTATTGAAGCGGATTTTCTAAGTTGGTGCATCTACTTGTATGTGTTAATAAGCCTGGCCGTGTGTTTTTATACAGGGTGTGTGGTTTTAACATAGAGTAAAGGTCTATGTTTTTGCAGTTTTATATCAAAACCATTTTTTGGTCAAAATAAATCAAATATTGTTTCAGTTAAACATGGAGCTTAATTTTCTTCACAAGGTGACCTAAGCATTTCTTAAATATATATCAAGGATGTTCTGGAATTTAATGACAGCTTTTTTTCTTAATTTAAAAGTTTGTCATATTGTGCCGCTATACTCATGACAAATATTCAACAACTGTTGATATCACCGTGTGAATAAAATTAAACTCTATGTTAGTACTGAAGCAATATATGATTTATTTTGGCAAAAAAAAAAGTGTTGTTATAAAAACTGCAAAAACACTGGATATACCATAATTTTAGCGATTGACAAGAGACATGAAAACAATTAAATAATTCATATAAACATGTGTATCATTTTACCTTGTTCCCGAGTTATTCTTATTTATGTAGAACTGCTTAACATGATAGGAAGTGCTCAAAATGATCCCCTTTGGCCTGAATGCAAGCCTGCAGTCATCGTGTACGTAGAATGACTCATTCTTGCAAAAAGACCAGGCTTTCGGATTATCCCATAGAACATACCTATTTGTAATCGTCCTAGCCTAGATTGGAGATGTTATTTTAAAACTAACATAATAGTGTTTCAAAAAGGAAGGAACTGGTCTAGCTAAATTGTTATGATGAGCTGATAAACATTAGGATAAAACCACTGACCACTCAAAATAAGTTGGCCTCGTTTTCTCGGCAACTGGGCCGATTTGAAGTATAAATGGTTCTGTCTTAGATCTTTTGAGGCTGGCAAAATAATATATATTCATAGGGGTCACTCTGCCCATTTTTGGGGCCACGTGGGTTATAACATCGGGTCATCAGGTACTTGTGCTGCAGGGCAACCGTCGTGCCCAAGGTACCAGGTTTGAATCTGTGGCGGTGTCAGTCGAGCCGAGCCATTGGTTATGTATTCCTTACCTTGCCAGTGCTCTCACGAGCTTCTACATCAAAGCTCTTATATATTTTTTAACATCACATTTTTTTAGTAGCTCGTAGTGCTATTAATAAACCCTAAAAACAAAAGCCTTCTATAAATTACGAACCCACAGACCTATTTTGCCACCGTCCCTATCCCTCGCCCCTGACCCCCCCCCCCC
>CABEEJ010008113.1:1884-18840 GCA_901482245.1 Timema douglasi
CCCTTCCAACAAATTAAAAAAAAAAAAACTTGTCTGTCATGCGAGTAAAATACTCTCTTTTTGAGATGTTGAGCGCAAATCCCAAAAATGTAAAATGTTCAAATCTGGTCACAATTATTATTAATATAATATTAATAGAAATTAAAATGTAATCATTGTGTAGGCCTACTGTTAAGGACACAGAAAACAAACTTTCTCCAAGTTTTATATCCAAAATGTTTCCTTGTTTGTGTGACTTGTGACCAGAGGTCACTGCTCATTGGAGAAGACTCTCCGAGATCTCGACAACCAGATCATTCGTGGTGTTGTATACCATCTTAATTACAGCATAGCCCCATTGACTTGCCCGACTCGACAACTCTGATGGACACACATGTTATTAACTTACCCTCGCTAATCAATACTTATCTAACACTAACCAATAAATACTCGGCTTTGTATTCAAAACATTTTATTTAATTCAAACATAAAATTGATATTAATTCATTATTTCTATTGCACCCAGGATCCAAATAAGATCTAACATCTTTTTCAATCTTTGTTCAATATTTGTAAAAGATTTAGGCCCAGGCCCACTCACAACAGGTTTATTAATTCAGTGATAAATAATTAGCACTTAAACCTAAGTGAACATTGACTTTACCAAACAACTTCTTCCTTATTTCATTAACTACGGAATGTAACCTGGTTTAAATAATATAATAAAGTGTGATGATGTCCATGTTACTCGATGTGAGCGTGTAATAAAGTGTGATGTTGTCCATGTTACTCGATGTGAGCGACACAGTCTCGTTATTTTGAGACCTCTTGTTCTCAAGTATGTTTTAAGGTGACGTAGATGAGACAATCGCCGGGCACGCCTGGACCTAGCCGCTTACTACTGGGTATAAATAACCCCATCATAGTTTTCAAATGCAATCAATCTCCAGACACTCGGTTTATACTCTTAAAGTTTGTTTGGTCAGGGGCCATTTAAAATTTCTGTTAAAAATAGGAAACTGACGTTTTGAGGGGGGAAACCGCCAGGCAGTGTAGAGTTAAAAACTGAAACCAAAATCACTCTAGTAGATGTGTGATATATTTTAAATGTGTGATAAGTGTGTCGTTCATTAATATTGTGTATATGTAATGTATATTATTTTCGACTGCTTTTGTTTTTGTTACATTGTAGATGGGTAGAGGAAGATAGTCCCCCCCTGACCCCTCGCCTTCGTTCTCTTATTGGCTGTGTATGTTCTAAAACACTGGCCGACTGACGAGTATATGTTGAGGACAGGAACAATAGAGCCGTATTGGCAGGATGAATTGAGGACAGGGACAATAGAGCCGTATTGGCAGGATAAGTTGAGGACAGGAACAATAGACCCGTCTTGGCAGGATGAATTGAGGACAGGAACAATAGAGCCGTATTGGCAGGATAAGTTGAGGACAGGAACAATAGAGCCGTATTGGCAGGATAAGTTGAGGACAGGAACAATAGAGTGTATTGGCAGGATGAATTGAGGACAGGAACAATAGAGCCGTATTGGCAGGATAAGTTGAGGACAGGAACAATAGAGCCGTCTTGGCAGGATAAGTTGAGGACAGGAACAATAGACCCATCTTGGCAGGATAAGTTGAGGACAGGAACAATAGAGTGTATTGGCAGGATGAATTGAGGACAGGAACAATAGAGCCGTATTGGCAGGATAAGTTGAGGACAGGAACAATAGAGTGTATTGGCAGGATGAATTGAGGACAGGAACAATAGAGCCATATTGGCAGGATAAGTTGAGGACAGGGACAATGAAAACATAAAATGGTTGAATTCCTGCCCTGAGAATTGAAGAGGTATATTTTCTGTTGTTTGTTTCCGTGACATGGTTGTATTTAAATAAAATATCGTATCAAAACTTCACTTGGCTCTAAACAGTTAAATGTGAAGTTTTGCCTGGTCCTGGGTTACTATTGGCTCTGCTGCCTCTGGCGATGTTGGTGGCCACATTCAGCTACTTGCCGATTCTTGTTCTAACAGTCAGAGTTTAGAAAGTGATGCTGCCTTTTCAAACCTGTGTGTACACAGTCATAAGAGCCTCCTCAACTCCTAATTAGTCTGCGTGTTAATCTTAGTTAAAATGTTAGAAAGGTTGAAATACTGTTTTGTAGGAAAGTTGGACATTGTTTTGTGTCTGTGTAAGATTGTTTATAGTTTTCTCAAGTTTTGGTCAAAGTTGAACATGATATTTAGTTGTCAATGTCAATTTCAAAATTATATCATATGTATATTTTGTAATATTTGAAAACTTTAATTTATAATATCTACCTCCATTGATATTTAAAAAAATTATTTTACTATAATCAAGATTTTAAACTGATTTGCATTTGAAAAGTGGCCGTAGCCCGGAAATGTTAAAAATTATATTGATGGTTTATTGCTCTACCCATGCAAAAAAACTTTTTTTTATAAATTTGAAAACTTGATTTTTAAACTTTTTTTAGCACTGAGTTTTACTACCAGTTCAGATTGAATGCCAACTAATTATTATTAAATAATTTTAAAAAATGTTTACCTTTCATTATAATATGAATCGTTTATATTTTATAATTTGAATTTGTTTATTTTATAAACAGCATAAACACTTTTCTCAATTTTTTTTTTATCTCTTTTAATTGATGTTTGTGCGACTTGCGCTCTCCATTTGCTGCCAGCTTCTCTCTTCTTCTTTTTTTAAATGTAAAATCTAATTAAATGATGACAGTATTAATTATAACAGTTTGTCCTAGTTTAGTTAGCGTCTTGCGACGTTCCCCGGTCCCACAGTTTGTGTCCGTCACGACCTCACCTGCAGCCAATGGCGAGCTATGTCTGTTCTTGGCCACACCCCCCCGAGTAGTTACCACAGAAGCATGAGTAATGTACAAAGATGTGATAAATGTACCACGTGAGATTTCTGTTAATTATTAACATTACTAGTATTATTGTTGTTATATCCTTGTGTACAGTGGAGTTTTCAAACCAAAACATATGTGATTCGCCGCATCCATCGCTGATGTGGGGAAAAATATATATATATATAGAGCTTTAATAATATATATGTGCGCACCTCTTTTTTTTTTATGCTTGTTAAATATTTTTAAAAAAAAAAACCTTGTTTAGTTTTTAAAAGACGATATGAGGTTGTAGTCGACTCGTTTGTAATAATTTGAGTGTTGGTGATCCAAAAAAACCCCCGTTTGGATGCCTCTCGGAGGTCTTGTCAATATTACCACATGACTGTGTAAATGTTCTTGTAACGAAAGTTGAATGTGACCACAACTGACTGAAAATAGTCACCACTTTCAACCTCTCAAGCTGTTCAAATGTCGGTCAATAAAATATACCTTTGAAGCTTTGGTCTCGTCTTTTATTACTTCCCCCTCGCACCTGGGACCTACATACGTGTGTGTCTGGTGCTGGCTGTTTCAGATTCTCTGAGGCGACCTGCAAAAGAAGACTCAACACTAGATACTTGCCTGGAAAGAGGATTAAAATCCCTCCAGTTTGTCCAAAGGACAGCTTTAGCTTTGCTAGTGTTGATTTGCAGTTCAACTTGGGTGATCCCAGTCTCCTAGGATGACCTTGAAATAACTGGAGCTCATCACAAACTTTGGGAGATGAACAGTTTGTCTTATCTTGTTACAACAATCGTGAACTGCGACTGGAATGCATCGCTCTGATCAATACTGATACATTTGATTAACTCTACCTTTCTTCATGGTGACCTTGAACAAGGCTAGGCTGCAGATAGCATCATTGTGATCCTACTTGACCACAAGTATAAAGACTGGTAACCAATTGTTCTAACCAGGTACCAAGACAGCAGTGGTATGGCGCTGTTTATACCCTAATAGCTTGGTTCCTCCAACACACCTCATAACACTGTATATTTTATTTTATTATGTTAGTAAAAGCCCTGGTAGGAGCTACTCTCAAGTAAATGTTTTAAGTTTAAATTGTATGGTCTGGTTTCAACAATAAGTTTCATTGACATTCGGCCGTAAATAGATTACTATCCTACCTATACAATTCAACGATAAACTTAAATCTGATTACCGGCCTGGTATGTAGGTTTGCTAATTTCCACCCTTGTGTTGGCCTTGCACTTGATGTCATAGCAATATAGATCCCAAACGTCATAAAAAAAACTTTGTACTATTGTATTGTATAGCAATAGTTAGTTCCTCTTAAAAATTTCACAATTCCAATACAATACCACATCACCGAGACACTCTAAAGTAGACCAGTGTGTGCGAGAGGCGTGATTAAGAGGGTGTAATGCAAACAGACATTGGCAGCCATGACAGTATCGTTCAAAGAGCAATGGAACTCCACACACCCCATATATATAATATACATATACAAACCTTCAATACTTATACTGTATGCATAGAAAGGAGCTCGAGTACAAATGTCCACTCACAATACAAATATTTTAATTTCCAATGCCAACTGAAACACGACCATTTCTCCTAGCTTCATTACAATGCCAACTGAAACACGGCCATTTCTCCTAGCTTCATTTCAATTCCAACTGAAACACGACCATTTCTCCTAGCTTCATTCCAATGCCAACTGAAACACGACCATTTCTCCTAGCTTCATTACAATGCCAACTGAAACAAGTATAACGTTATTAATTAATGATCTAACCTCTGTAGTAAAATTAGTTTCCAGACCACCATCGTGGACAATTTACTTTTATCATAAAATTAATCAAGCACTAATTGCTAGTGTAAATCAAAAATGGTTTATTTGTAGAATACAAATCATGCCCTACATAAAAAAACTGTTGAAATGTTCAGAATTTGTAGCAACTCTTGGACAGTCAATTTAACAATTTTACATTGAATTACAAATACCTTAGTTTAAATATTGACATATAGGCTTATTATGAAGAATTACATATATATTGTTTACTAAACATAACATTATTATAAATATTTTATTTCACTCGTACAAATGACATTTGTTGATATGATCTAACAACTTGTAATATTGATCCAGTTTGATATATATTTAAATATAAATAACAATATATACAATATAAACTAAAGGTTTGTGCTGGAACATTCGACACAATTACATATGATATCTTACACAAGTCCCTTCTATTTCACAAACAAGTGCTTTGAACAGCTTCAAGCAATGGTTGCATTGCTATTGCAATCATCTAACAACAATACTTTGTCTTCCTCTGTGGTCTAGATTTAGTTAAACTTCACCTCCTCCATTTGATTTGTAGCTGAACTTATTATATTTCTAGTATCATCTGCAGTCCCACACAAACAAGACAGTCCACACTGTTTCGCGCACACGCACGGACTGACCCTATATGCTAGTTGTCACTATAGACACCAGGGAGATGTTTGGTCGGTTTGACCCGGTGACCCTCTCAAATCACCACTTGGGAAAACCCAAAGAAATAATAAACCTTCCAAACCCATGACCAAGTGCCATCTTTCCTGTCCCCCAGATATATCGATACTCACAGACAGGGTCACTTACAGCTTCATCTCGGCTGTACCACTCGGTTCATTATCGCCTTCGTACCACGCAGGTAAGAG
Organism: Timema douglasi; assembly: GCA_901482245.1. Classification (NCBI taxonomy): domain Eukaryota; kingdom Metazoa; phylum Arthropoda; class Insecta; order Phasmatodea; family Timematidae; genus Timema; species Timema douglasi. Next base: position 7,468 of record CABEEJ010008113.1, read on the forward strand.
TCCGACGTCCAATGAAAGACAACAGTTTCAAGCCGATCTGCTCCGTGTACTAGTGAGATGGTATAGTCCCTGTCGAGAGAGGTATCCATGTTTGTCAAACAGTTATCACTCTGAGCGTCGCGTCTCCTCTTGGGATCCCGGTCAACTCTCGGGCTCTCTCTTCTCCTGTTGTTTTATTTAAGCCCCAGCATGTCGGTGATAAAGTTCCACACCACTAAACAAGGGAAATAGCACAGATTACCACCTTGGTGTCATGTTTCGTCTCAGGGTGGTGATATAGCCTGGTACTTGTCCTAGGGGATGACTCTGGTATGTTGTACAGGGTAACATATGAGCGCCACACATCACAAAGTCCTGGTTCAGTGCTATGACGTGTGAGGGCAACAAACAGAGGACACGGGGAGTTGCTAGGGCCAGTGTTTCCAAACTCTCTCGCGGCGAGCGCTAGCTCCCTACCTCGGAGGTATCTTTGAGAACAGCTGGGAGAAGATGTTGACGTACCAACCGAACCGGGAGTCCTCGTTCTTGCCTTTACTAGCACCCTCGGTACTTTCAGAGGGCTGCCGTGCGCTGAGAGGCGCGGAGGGATCTTTGTGGTAACTGAGAGGGATAAACCGCGTGTTCTGATTGGACGAAGAGTCAGCGCTACTGTATGAGTAAGGTACCAAGACCTGCGAGCCTTGCGACGTCCTAACGATGCCTCCTACCCCGCGGGCGTCGATAATGGGCGAGACTGTGACGTCGTCGGGTCCGTTTGTCGTCATTAGCTTGGCCCGTCTCAGAGTCTGCGCGGAAAACCCGTCAGTGCTGGTGTTATTTTGGGAGTTACCTGTCGGGGTCTGAACCAAGGTCGTCCTGGCGTAGCGCTCCGCCTGAGCCAGTATGGAAGCCAGCCTCTGAGGGAACAACTGCACGGTCTGCATCGGACCCAACTTCGGATCCTCGGCCGTGGCATCGCTCCTCCAGGAGCTCCAAGCGTCTTCAGGAGGAGGGCTCAGGTCGGAGATGTGCCTCGTCCGAACGACGGATGGTTTCAAGGTCGAGGTGATACTCGCTGGGACGAGGGTCTTGGGGTTGAGCACCGGCTCCGTGATCTCGGGTCTGGGGGGGTCTTCAGACCTCGAGCCGTTCCTTCTGACGCTTGACGACGATGTCTTTCCTACCGGGGCCCACACGGCCTGTCTCAAGACGGGCTCCTTGATTTCGTCCGCGGACACCCCTGAAGATCTGTCCACCAGAGGATGCGGCCCGCCGTCAGCAGTGAGGTTACCCTCGCCGAGGACGACGGTAAAGATGTCCGAGTTGAAGGCCCTGGAGTCCTCGAGACTGTTGGTGTCGAGGGGGTGCCACGATGGGTGCTCCAAAACGTCACCAGACAAGTCGTCGGTCCTGTTGAGTCCTTCGTCGCCGACCCTGATGATGGGTGTCGGCGTGAACCTGGTGACGTTCGTCGGTTTCCTCGATCCTCCAGTTGTCTGTACACACAAGTACACACACGTTCCTCAAGTTGTCTTTACACACACACACATGCAATGAAGGTTGGTATGACTGACTACTGTCGTAGCCTGTTCCCCAGAGTGTTGTGGGAATACGGGTCATACGCTCATAGGACTTACTGTGGTGGCGGTCTGATTGGTGCTCCAGTCGTCTTCGGCAGGGCCAGAAGTCCTGGGCGGGTTGCATTCCCCGGGATAAAGGGGCAGGATTACAGAGACACCCGAAGTGAGGGTTAGACCCTTCTTGCACACCGACAAACTGAAATCCCATTCAGCCCAGTTGTACAATTTGACAGCGTTTTTCAAAAAAAGAGGTTTTGACAACAATATTTACAGCTTTTGATAAACCCTTTAGCAGTGGCGGAGCGTGATTTGTATTTTTGGTGGGGTCAGGTCAAAGCTTATCGGCCACGATTTTTTCTCAACATTTGTTAATATAGTGAATTAAATTCATTCTGTTTTCTTATTTTTTTAAATCACTAAACAAATCTACAAACAGAATGACCCGCCTCAGTGGCGTAGTTGGCTAACGCGCTTGTCGTGTTGAGCTCGACTGCTGAGGACGGGGAGATCAAGGTTCGAATCTCGGTCGGGTGAACTGGGGGTGGTTTTTCCTAAATAGTTTTCCACTCTCCCTCCACGCAAATGCGGGTTCACTTCCTCTAATTCAACCTCCTCAATTCCTAATCCATTAGCGTAATTAGTACTTAAAGCGTAATAACCCGAACGGGTAGTAAGACGCGGTGCTAAATATTATTACAAACAGAAAGAATAAAATGATACAGATTTTGAATGAAACTTACCAAGTGATGACATTACTTGTACAAACCAAATAATAAACAATACAAACAAAATAAGCTCCGTTTTTCTTCACTCATAGCTAGCCACAGTTGTTTAACAAACCAAGCATTAGAAAGAGTTGTTTTTTTCTCTTGCCATTCGCCTGCATAAATGTAAAACCACTAGGTGGACGTGACCCTTGACGTTTAGTTTCAAGTTTGTCTTGAAGTTTTAATGAAAAAAAACCTGAGATTTTATTAAACCATATACTTTATTAATTTTCATTAATAACTTTCACTCGTCACCTTAATTATTGGGTTTTTAACACACGCTAAAACAAAATATAAACCATCTTTATCTGATCGCGGACCCACCTAGACCGTCCCGATAAACTACTGTGTAGCTGGCAGTGGAATGACCTTGAGAAATATCTCCCACTGAGAGGGGCTGGCCCATGTTAGCTCCTCCAGTTAGTTATTGAAGTCTCCGAGCGCTGGTACAGTCGAGGAGACGAAACAAGCTCCCGTGACTGAACATTCAGATACCATCACACCGAGTCTAGCCTCACCTTTGACCCACACTGTCTGTGAGAGTGACCTTGAGAAATATCTCCCACTGAGAGGGGCTGGCCCAAGTTAACTCCTCCAGTTAGTTATTGAAGTCTCCGAGCGCTGGTACAGTCGAGGAGATGAAACAAGATCCCGTGACTGAACATTCAGATACCATCACACCGGGTTCTAGCCTCACCTTTGACCCACACTGTCTGTGAGAGTGACCTTGTTCACATCCCACGAGGGCAGACCACTGGATATCCATCCGCTGTAGGCTGTGTATGTGACCTCGACACTGCTAGGATCCTGCAGGATAGGATGGGGGACCAACATTCTGGTTAAGGATCCTCCGGACTTTATTTCTTCGTCATCCTTCCTGGAACAACACAAGGACTATAACACGGGGATAACCATGAGATAATGACAAACCCTTAAGGGTCCTTATTGCCCGACAGAAATATGAGAAACTCGCCCTTAAGGCTCCTTACTGCGTTAGAGTAAAGGTCTCGTTGATGTTGTTAGTCCCGATGAGAGTGAGCTGTATCTTGCCGTAGCTGGTCAGGGGTTCATCTCTGGGGGAGTGCTCCAGCCTGACGTGGTACTGGTGGGCTGTGAACACAGAGCAGGTAACGTCCCGCGTGGTTAGTATCTGATGAGGATTATCTGGGAATCGGGCGGTTCCAGGGAGGAAAGATTCCAAACTCATCTTCAAATGTTCCAAAAGAGAGGGCTGGTAATTTTAATGGCTCACGTGCAAATATAGGCCTACTAGTCACATTAATGTGCTAAGGCTGAGGAAAGATCAAATTGAAGGAAGTGTACCTGCATTTTCGCGCAGAGAGAGAATGGAAACCCATTCAGGGAAAATCGCCCTCAGTATACATGATCCGGTTTCGATCCCCGTCACTGGAAGTCTCTCTCTCTCTCTCTCTCTCACACACACACAATAGGTCATGTCAGGAGGTCTCTGCCACTCACCACAAAAAGGTTCCTCGTCTCTAGTGACGAGATAAAGGGTCCCTCGCCCGTGGGACCTGTCGGCGTAGTAGCCCATGTTGCCACAGTGGCGGTCCTGTGAGCAGGGGAAGCAGCTTCCCTCCAGGAAACTGTCGTACGAGTTGCAGGGGAAGGAGGGGAAGTGACAGCGGGGGGAGACGGAGTCCGTGAAGAACTTGTAGGCTCGCCTGTGGTTACACAGACTGCGCCCCTCCACGTCCGAGGCCGCTGTAACATGGAGTGGTCCGTATTAGGAGACATGGAGTGGTCCATATTAGGAGACATGGAGTGGTCCATATTAGGAGACATGGAGTGGTCCATATTAGGAGACATGAGAGTGGTCAATATTAGGAGACATGCAGTGGTCCATATTAGGAGACATGGAGTGGTCCATATTAGAAGACATGGAGTGGTCCATATTAGGAGACATGGAGTGGTCCATATAAGGAGACATGGAGGGGTCCATATTAGGAGACATGGAGGGGTCCATATTAGGAGACATGGAGTGGTCCATATTAGAAGACATGGAGTGGTCCATATTAGGAGACATGCAGTGGTCCATATTAAGACAGTTGAACGTACACCAGATGATATCCGAGACGGCGCCCACGAACAAGTTGCTGCAGCCCTTCTGCATACGCCCGCCGTTAGGGTAGAAGTCTACGTGTCCCATGGGCTGCCAGGAGCCCAGACCGCCCAGTATCAGGTTCTCCCCGTTAGAGTGGATCACGTCAACAAACATCGCGTCAGAGGAGTCAAGTCTGGCTCTGGGGTCCTGACTCTCGAACAGAGGACCTGCTGGGTCGAGACCTGCGTGTTCCGGATACAGCATGTTACTGGTGGGGGCCTTGATACATGTAACTGGTGGTGGCCTTGATACATGCTACTGGTGGGGGCCTTGTTACATGTTACTGGTGGGGGCCTTGATACATGTTACTGGTGGGGGCCTTGGTACATGTTACTGGTGGGGGCTTTGATACCCGTTACTGGTGTGGGTCTTGATACATGTTACTGGTGAGGGTCTTGGTACATGTTACTGTTGGGGGCCTTGGTACTTGTTACTGGTGAGGACCTTGATACCCGTTACTGGTGGGGATCTTGGTACATGTTACTGGTGGGGGTCTTGGTACTTGTTACTGGTGAGGACCTTGATACCCGTTACTGGTGGGGGTCTTGGTACATGTTACTGGTGGGGGCCTTGGTACTTGTTACTGGTGAGGACCTTGATACCCGTTACTGGTGGGGGTCTTGGTACATGTTACTGGTGGGGGTCTTGGTACTTGTTACTGGTGAGGACCTTGATACCCGTTACTGGTGGGGGTCTTGGTACATGTTACTGGTGGGGGCCTTGGTACATGTTACTGGTGGGGGCTTTGATACCCGTTACTGGTGGGGGTCTTGATACATGTTACTGGTGAGGGTCTTGGTACATGTTACTGTTGGGGGCCTTGGTACTTGTTACTGGTGAGGACCTTGATACCCGTTAATGGTGGGGGTCTTGGTACATGTTACTGTTGGGGGCCTTGGTACTTGTTACTGGTGAGGACCTTGATACCCGTTACTGGTGGGGATCTTGGTACATGTTACTGGTGGGGGCCTTGGTACTTGTTACTGGTGAGGACCTTGATACCCGTTACTGGTGGGGGTCTTGGTACATGTTACTGGTGGGGGTCTTGGTACAGGTTACTGGTGGGGGCCTTGATACCTGTTACTGGTGGGGGTCTTGGTACAAGTTACTGGTGGGGATCTTGGTACATGTTACTGGTGGGGGCCTTGGTACTTGTTACTGGTGAGGACCTTGATACCCGTTACTGGTGGGGGTCTTGGTACATGTTACTGGTGGGGGTCTTGGTACAGGTTACTGGTGGGGGCCTTGATACCTGTTACTGGTGGGGGTCTTGGTACAAGTTACTGGTGGGGATCTTGGTACATGTTACTGGTGGGGGCCTTGGTACTTGTTACTGGTGAGGACCTTGATACCCGTTACTGGTGGGGGTCTTGGTACATGTTACTGGTGGGGGTCTTGGTACAGGTTACTGGTGGGGGCCTTGATACCTGTTACTGGTGGGGGTCTTGGTACAAGTTACTGGTGGGGATCTTGGTACATGTTACTGGTGGGGGCCTTGGTACTTGTTACTGGTGAGGACCTTGATACCCGTTACTGGTGGGGGTCTTGGTACATGTTACTGGTGGGGGTCTTGGTACAGGTTACTGGTGGGGGCCTTGATACCTGTTACTGGTGGGGGTCTTGGTACAAGTTACTGGTGGGGATCTTGGTACATGTTACTGGTGGGGGGCTTGGTACATGTTACAGGTGGGGGCCTATAAATTTATAACTATATATTGCCCCACATAACATTGGCATTTGACAAATAAGTTATTTTTATAAACTAATCTTCAAATTTATTTAATAAAAACAACAAATGATAGCAATAAAAGTTGTACTACCTGTGATTCGACTGACATTCTTGAGCTGCGCCCCAGCAAACCCAGCCACGTGGGCCCCCAGACTGAACCCAATGATGTGCACATTCTCCAACGGGGTCCCCAGTCCGGCCAGCAGCATGGACACCTGGCGACCTACCAGTCTGGCATTGGCCGCCGCACGCACGTAGTTAGGCACCGCGGCGCCGGCTGACCAATCAACGCACACCACGTTACACTGCTCCTGGAAACACAACACGCAACATTCTTACTGGATAACTCCAACCCTCGATTTTAACGTGTGAACCATCGTGACCGTACAGGTGACGATCAGTTAGTTCTTCTAAAAGGCATCAGAGTGGTGTAGCAGTGTGTAGAGCGACCACCAGAATGCGCTGATAGTAGTTAGTTCTTATACAAGGCATCAGAGTGATGTAGCAGTGTGTAGAGCGACCACTAGAATGCGCCGCCAGCAGTTAGTTCTTATACAAGGCATCAGAGTGATGTAGCAGTGTATAGAGCGACCACTAGAATGCGCCGCCAGCAGTTAGTTCTTATACAAGGCGTCAGAGTGATGTATAGCTACTATTTAGTTTCAGTAATCAGACATTGAAGCAAAAAAGCGCTAGTATATCCGCACATTAGCACGCGCTCAGTTCAAATATCTTAAAGAAGTTTTAAGTACTACGATTTCATTTAATGGTTATATGTGATATGGTGAAAAGATAAAATAAACAAATGGAAGTACCTTATTAGTGACCGGGTCTAGGGGGTGAATTACCAGACTACTGTGATGGGGGTCCGGGGTTCAATCCTCGGTCCAGGTACAGATCTATCTGATTACCAAACCCTTCCTTCACCTCTGACAAGACATCTTGTGAATGTGGGGAATGTCAGGTCTCCACCGTGGTTCGGATTCCACGTTAAACTGTAGGTCCTCCATTTCATCTCACAATCACCCTACCATTACACATTAGCGTAAGTGCGTATAACCCGAACGGGTAGTAAGACGCGATGTAATAATAATAATAACAGTTGTAGAAAATTAAACCAAATGTATCCACTGGAGAAATACTTTATTTATTTTGACTAAAAAAAAGTTATAAAAACTGCCTTAAATTGCCAAAATTCGGGTAGAGACTCGTAAATGCCAGAAATGAAGTAGGTTTATAACGTTCCTGGGTGGATCCCAGCTGTCGGGTGGTAGGAGAACCAACAGGGGAGGAGGAGATACAAATTATAATACCTTTTGTTGTAATCCTGTTATTAAATAACACCATTCTCTCTATATATTTATATGTTCATAGAGCACAGCTTTGTATTCATTCCAGCAAACAACAAACTCGTGGACTGTTGACGATTTCGTCAATATTTTACCTAAGGTCGTCAGGTCTTAACGAGGGTCGAACCAAGTCCTGGACGAAGGTCGACAGGAATATGCTGCGACTGTACCGTGGTCAACCGCTTACAAAGATCTCAACTCTTCCATCTTATCAGAAAGAACGTGACAACATTCCGACCTGCCACGAAGACAACATTCGACACGAACGTAAACCGAAAGCGATGTTGCCAAACTTCCCAAATGTCTGGCTGGATGTCTAGGCGTATATCACAGGGCTTACTAAGGACATAGTCGGCAAGGCAACGTTATGATTCGGAATAAACTTGTGCTTTCGGTTTGAATCAAGAAAACGTGGATTCGTGTCACACGACCCATCTCCGTTATCTAACTCATTGAGCGAGCGTAGCGGAGTCTTGTTTTATCTCGACCATTTGGCATTTCGCCTGTCTCTATCTTACGCGACTACTACTAAATGTGCGGACCCATTATAACTAAATTTGGCTGAAATTTTCTTTGAACCTAGGCCAAACGATAATAACATGGAGGGAGGCATACTTTTCACAGAACTACTAGTAAGACTGTAGTAACGATAATAACATGGAGGGAGGGAGGTCTACTGTTCACAGAACTACTAGTAAAGACTGTAGTAATATCATTACTCCCAAATGTAACAAGACTACTACACTCCATCAGATCTTACCAAATGTTCTACCCCCACACCTACTATTACACGTTCGTTCACGAGAGCACCGTCTACTCAGAGGACGCACATCTTCTCGTAAAGCAGGCCCTGTTCCAATTGTTTCAACTTTCCCAACGGAAAGGACGGATGTGTGACAGCCTCAAAGGGAATGGCGCAAACTGTGTCCCAAACCAAACCGACAAGTCCTTGCTCAACGAGTTAACAAGGCTCGGGGTCCATTGTTGCTGACAGTTGTCACAGCGGAGTGCCCTCTGCGCATGCTCCATAGAGGAGTGATGAGTGTCCATCTGGAGTGTGAGCGACCAGCCATTGTTGCAGGTCATTGTTTCCAACTTGGGCCGCTTGCGTCGCAGGAGATCTTCTCATTGGCCAGACAATTTACACGGAGAGAAAGTGTTAACTCACTGGTTTGCACCAAAGTAAGAATTAATTAGGTTATGTCTTGATTCTATAACACGACTGGATTAAATATTAATTTCCCCAGGCTAGGCCATAGCACCTCAAATACAAACATTGCGGGCTAATACATCTTGCAGATAAATATTTACAGATTCATTTGACAATTTTTTATTATGTAAGTTTTTTTTTTAAGATCCTAGAAACTTTTACCTAGAGCTTTATTCATTTCTTTGCTCAGAATCTGTTTGGAGTTGCGCAGCCATAATCATGCTCTATGTTGACCCATGATGCATTGCGACGGAGAGTTAAAACCACTCACTATCAACATATTTTATTTTCTAGTAGACAGACATATATTCTAGATCATTCTCCCGACGGTTGTTTTCAAATTATAACGCTGTGTCCAATACATCGATACACACACTTTACATTAACGGGTTATTACAAATCTCCTCACAGCGTTCAACGAAACTGTCTGCTCGCTTCTAGCTCTACAGCGCATGCGCAATGATTTGATACGGTTGGTTATTAGATATGATTGGTTCTCCCGAGCCGAACCTCTTAGGCAGAGAGGACGAAGCAGAAATTGGTTGAACTTTAGCGACTCGTGCTGACGAAGCCGGCATCTTGTGATTGGTTAGAGCTCGTCACGTGACCACACTTGTTTTTCAGCAACGTGGGTGGTCTACAGTTTGGGGTGGACTTCATAATGTCGCCAGCTGTATGAGTATTATTAAATATCTTGAGCTTATGAAATTAAATTTTTGATTATATTGAATTCTATAATAAATACTAAATGACCTAATTACTGTATTATTATTAGCACCGCGTCTTACTACCCGTTCGGGCTATACGCACTTACGCTAATGTGTAATGGTAGGGTGATTGTGAAATGAAATGGAGGACATACAGTTTAACGTGGGATCCGAACCACGGTGGAGGCCTGGCATTCCCCACATTCACAAGATGTCTTGTCAGAGGTGAAGGAAGGGTTTGGTAATTACTATAAAAACGTATGGAATTGCCTGATTGGTCCAAGACCACTATAAAAACGCGTCTAGGACGCTGACTACCGGACGCCCTGACTAAATCATGACACGTGAACTTGGCTGATTTTCAAGGACGTTCCCCGAGAAATGTTTCAGTTATGAGAACAACAGTCAATGTTTGGAGACAGATCCGGCCTTCCTTGGAGAAATAGATTCGACTTCCAACAAGGTCACAACAGAACAATATTATAAGATAATCTAGGATTCCCGTCAGAAACACAGGAGTGTGAATATCTCCCTTCAAGTAGGCGGTGCCCTTAAGAAGCCGCCACGTTTTTTCCGGAACAATTTCACCAACATGAAGCAAGTCTGGTCCATTAACAGGTTGGTTTTTATGCCAGTCATGAAAGTCATTACATTAAATGTTGCTCATTAAAGTAATTCTTCCTTATCACGGCGTCTTACTACCCGTACGCGCTACGTGCCAGTTACGAGGGTGGGTTAGTGATGAGGAAGGTCCAATTTTAGAGGAAGTGTATCAGAATTTGTCCCAGTACACCCAAACGGGACTAAAACCTCGATATTTCCATCATTGGCAGGCCAGTTTTTTGCGAGAGAGACGCCTTAGACAATTCGATCATCAAAAAGAGTATGAAAATCATTAAAAAAAATCATTATTTTTTGTGGGCTAAGTTCATTGTGCAAGTTAGGAATTGTTTACAAGGATTTGCTCAAAATTAGGTTTAGTTTACAACCAGAAATAAGCATTTATGAAACTTTGATTGAAAGCCTGAGTTTGTGGGCATAACTTGGTTGTTGTGTTTAGAAGTTAAGGAGGCTTTAATGGCGGCCAATGCCTTCTTGGTAGTCCGGTCCATCATGAATATTATGTATATCTTGTTTAGAAGTGGAGGGGTAATGTTTTCTCCCAGGATAGTACACCGCGTGTTCTTGTTTAGAAGTGGAGGGTTAATGTTTTCTCCCAGGATAGTACACCGCGTGTTCTTGTTTAGAAGTGGAGGGGTAATGTTTTCCTCCAGGATAGTACACCGCGTGTTCTTGTTTAGAAAGTGGATCAAATCCCCCGCGCAGACAAAAGACGTGAGGGAACCTGACCAGACTGAACAATTATTATTACCCCTGCAGTGTTGCCAACTCTCCACACGCACTAAGGGGATCATCAACTCTGTCTCAGGTAAACGCTGATGCATTTCCTCCATCTAGTTATGTTCGTCAACTACCACTTTGATGGAATTAGCTGTTTATAACAAGAATGTATCCTGCTTCAATGGTCAAATGGTCTAAAGCGTCACAATCGTAAAAGACTGGACTACCAATGACGGGGAGCTCTTCGAATCCGCGGTGGATGTATTATGGGTGGTTTTGACACTCCTTGTAACCATAGACTCACCACAGACATCAGCCACATGTTACTCACCACATACATCAGCCACGTGTTACTCACCACAGACATCAGCCACGTGTTACTCACCACATACATCAGCCACGTGTTACTCACCACAGACATCAGCCACATGCTACTCACTACAGACATCAGCCACATGCTACTCACCAAAGACATCAGCCAGGTGTTACTCACCACAGACATCAGCCACATGTTACTCACCACAGACATCAGCCACATGTTACTCACCACAGACATCAGCCACATGCTACTCACTACAGACATCAG
>CABEEJ010008114.1:0-13190 GCA_901482245.1 Timema douglasi
CAAGAGAATGACAAGCTGTTTAACCAATAGTAACCATACAGTTCCCTCAGAGATGATATTTGAAGAATAACAACATGAAAACAAGAGAATGTCAAGCTGTTTCCCAATATTAGCCATACAGTTCCCTTAGAGATGATATTTGAAGATCGACCACATGAAAATAATATAATGTCAAGCTGTTTCCCAATAGTAACCATACAGTTCCCTTAGAGATGATATTTGAAGATTGACCACATGAAAACAAGAGAATGACAAGCTGTTTCCCAATAGTAACCATACAGTTCCCTCAGAGATGATATTTGAAGATTGACCACATGAAAACAAGAGAATGACAAGCTGTTTCCCAATAGTAACCATACAGTTACCTCAGAGATGATATTTGAAGATCGACCACATGAAAATAATATAATGTCAAGCTGTTTCCCAATAGTAACCATACAGTTCCCTCAGAGATGATATTTGAAGATTGACTACATGAAAACAAGAGAATGACAAGCTGTTTCCCAATAGTAACCATACAGTTCTCTCAGAGATGATATTGGAATAGATAAATGACCTGCTCAGTTCAGTCACCTGAATATATTTGAACTATTCCCACATATAATTGCGAGTTTGTTTCTTAGCCAAAGAATGAGAGCGCAGCGTTGAATCAGCAGCGTTTGCAGCCACTGGTTACTAGACAAGCTCGCGTGTGGGAACTGGGTGCACTGTCACGTACTCTCGGACAGTCTGGTCACAACCAGAGTGGAAACACGTACTCAAGGACAGTCTGGTCACAACCAGAGTGGAAACACGTACTCAAAGACAGTCTGGTCACAACACAGTGGAAACTCGTACTAAAGGACAGTCTGGGTGACCAGAGTAGAAACACGTACTCTAGGACAGTCTGGTCACAACCAGAGTGGAAACACATACTCAAGGACAGTCTGGTCAATACCATAGTGTAAACCCGTACTCGCGAACAGTCTGGTCACAACCAGAGTGGAAACACGTACTCAAAGACAGTCTGGTCACAATTAGAGTGGAAACCCGTACTCAAAGACAGTCTGGTCACAATTAGAGTGGAAACCCGTACTCAAGGACAGTCTTGTCACAATTAGAGTGGAAACCCGTACTTAAGGACAGTCTGATCACAACCCGAGTGGAAACCCGTAATCAACGACAGTCTGGTCAATATCAGAGTGGAAACCCGTAATCAACGACAGTCTGGTCAATATCAGAGTGGAAACCCGTACTCAACGACAGTCTGGTCAATATCAGAGTGGAAACCCGTACTCAACGACAGTCTGGTCAAGATCAGAGTGGAAACCCGTACTCAACGACAGTCTGGTCAATATCAGAGTGGAAACTCGTACTCAAGGACAGTCTGGTCACTACCAGAATGGGAACCCAAACTCGCTCTCGGCGAGCAAATGATGATAGCACCCCCACCACTCGTATATTTGGGTACAGTCCGAGGAAACGGGATCTTTTAATGAGAGGTGAACATTTTCTCCGGTGAATACTCAACTGGTAAACTCTTCGATAGAATTTTCAAATCATTAAATCCCGGAGGAAGGTGCTGTATTGATAATAATAAATTTGAAGAAGAGTAGAAAATCCCTATAGATAAACCACCCTCAGTACATCCGACCAAGCATCGAACCTTGATCTCCCCATCTTTAACAGTCCAGTCTATTGCGAGACCAGCACCAGAGACAATGCGGCCACCAAAGCGCGTCAGTTAGGGATAAAAACTTTTTACTGTGCGGATCTGATCCTCGCGTCGCTCTTTTGTTTGCTTTAGAGTTTCAAATAATATGGAACGACATATAGCGAGGGCCCCGCCGAGACCTATGGCTAACCCCCCACGTCACCGCTCCACGGACGTTAACAATGGGCAGTATCGACATTTCTATATTCAATGGTTCCTTGTTCGTGTCAACCCTCCACGAGTCTTATTATCACGTTGTACACCTTAGTCTCATCATAACTCCTTATAAAGTGACAGCGCCTTCAAGGTCGAAACGTAACAATCAAGACGATGGGAGTGTAGGACAGTGTTTCTGCAGTTTTTATATCAGAAAAAAAATTGATCAAAATAAATCAATTATATTTCTTCAGTACAGAAAGAAAGTTTTATTTCCTTGTAGGTGAGCTGGTGGTCTAGGGGGTAAGGTGTCGGACTTCTGTACTGCGAGTGCGGGGTTCAATCCTCGGTCCCGGCACAGTTTTATCTGATCGCCAAACCCTTCCTTCACCTCTGACAAGACGTGTATTAATCACAACTTGTGAATGTGGGGAATGCCAGGCCTCCACCGTGGTTCGGATCCCACGTTAAACTGTAGGTCCTCCATTTCATCTCACAACCACTCTACCATTACACATTAGCGTAAGTTCGTCTAACCCGAACGGGTAGTAAGACATGATGATAATAATAATAATAATATTTCCTTGTATTTTTAAATATTTGGTGAGGTTTTTTCCTTAGCGTCTAACTACCCTTTCGGGTTATATGCTTATGTACTAATTAATTACACTAATGGGTTAGGGATCAGGAAGGCTTAGTTTAGAGGAAATGCACCCGTATTTACGTGGAGGGAATATGGGAAATTAATCAGAAAAAGCCCTCAGTGCACCCGACCGGGATCGGACCCTGTCTTTGGCAGTCTAGTCCAACACGAGACCATGCGGTCACCGAAGCTATCATGAACTTCAGTTGTCCCACCACATCAAATATTTTAGAGCCCAATGTTCATTTTTTGTCAATATACGAGCACGAGGGAAGCACAAATGAGTGAACAAATAAAACATTTCTTTGTAGTGGACCAACTTGAGCTATACGTGAAAATGGCAAGTGTTTAGGTCCTCGAACTTTACCCGTGGCTTATCAACACAATGTGAGAGTTTCTCTCTGACCTGTCGCAACTTGCCAGAACTTGGGGATAAGCCACTCGGTCTCTTGGACCTGTCACGACTTGCCAGAACTTGGGGAGAAGCCACTCGGTTTCTCGGACCTGTCACGACCTGTCAGAACTTGGGGAGAATCCACTCGGTTTCTTGGACCTGTCACGACCTGCCAGAACTTGGGGAGAAGCCAACTCGGTTTCTTGGACCTGTCACGACCTGCCAGAACTTGGGAAGAAGCCACTCGATCTCTTGGACCTGTCACGACTTTCCAGAACTTGGGGAGAAGCCACTCGGTTTCTTGGACCTGTCACGACCTGTCAGAACTTGGGGAGAATCCACTCGGTTTCTTGGACCTGTCACGACCTGCCAGAACTTGGGGAGAAGCCAACTCGGTCTCTTGGACCTGTCACGACTTTCCAGAACTTGGGGAGAAAACCACTCGATCTCTTGGACCTGTCACGACTTGCCAGAACTTGGCGAGAAGCCACTTAGCCCCCTGACCTGTAACAACTTGTCATAACTTGCGGAGAAGCCACCCAACCCCCCTGGCCTGTAACAACTTGTCATAACTCGGGGATAAGCCACTAGACCCCTGACCTGTAACAACTTGCCAGAACTTGAGAGGCAGTGTTCACAGACCTTGATGCCCTAAGCTGCACCAAGAGACCCGCCAAGGTCAACCACTCTCCCAGGCGAGATTGTTGAACTGGTTCACACCAAGTGTAAGCTGTATGTCACGTCACTTTGTCCCCGACACGTAGAACAAAGGCCGGTGTTATCGGACCAATGGAAGGTACCGATAACAAGAAGTGACAAGAGTGAGAGAGAAAGAGAACTTGACCGTTTCTGCACTCTCCCTCCTGGGGACAACGGTTCATCGGCCGAAGAGACCGTTTCAGAAGGGAAACCCCGGTCATTATTTCACACTGGCAGGTGATTCGTGAATGTACAGCTGTACTACGACTATAAAGGTTGATTCACACAGGCAGGAGACTTGTCATTGCACAGCTGCGAGAAGACTGTTAAGGTGGATTCATACAGTCAGGAGACTTGTCATTGCACATCTTCGTGAAGACTGTTAAGGTGGATTCACACCGAAGGGTGGGTATTTATAGACCAAAAAATTACTAAACCCTTTTAAAATCAAGTCGTACGATCTGCTGCAGTCACTTTTGATAAGTATCACTGATAAACATAAAATAACAATAAAACTATAGTTGAGAGAAAAAAAAAGTTTTATTTGCTAAAAATTTCCTTAGACTGGAATCCTATATATATTTATTGAGAAGAAGCGGAAGGGAAGTATTAACACCGACATCTTGAATGTGGTGACGAGGAGATGTTCAGAGGAAATGCTGCGCCCAGGATGGTAAACACAGCGACCCATTATTTCCTAAATGGAGGTTGTTCATGTGTATGATGTGCGGCTTGCGTCCGGTTATAATATGATAGTGTTCTTAACAACATCCGGTTATAATAAGATACGAGACGGGACTGTCTGTAAAACGGACCGGATGCGATAGGACCCTTTGATCAAAAGATCATTTAGTCCAAATTTGTATTAAAGGATGAGAGGAATAAAGATTTAGGATTACGTTCAATTTTTTTTTTTAATACCGCAACCGTTCGGGTTATACGCTTATGTATTAATTACGCTAGTGGTTTTAGGGATTAGGAAGGAGATATTTTAGAGGAAGTGTAACCACATTTGCATGGAAGGAGGAAAGTGGAAAACTTTTTTTTTTTTTAGAAAACCACCCTCAGTACACCTGACCGAGATTAGAACCTCGGACCTCCCTGTCATCGGCAGTCTAGTCTACTGCGAGAGCAACGCCTTAAATCATGTGGCCACCGAAGAGAGTTATCATCAATATATATATTCTTCATATATACATTTTTGACAAATTGGTTTAAAACTTTTTTTTTTTTTTTCAAATTTTCAAAAATTTGGTGTGAGCAAACTATTCAAACTATATTCAAACAATAATACATTTTTTATTTGTCGTGTCAAACACTCCCAGATATAAATTTTAAACAATAACGTTAAAGACATTTTCGAAAACATTTAGAATTTTTAAAAATTACCTAACCAGTAAACTACCCTTAATTTAAGAAATCGGATCAACATTTTAAAAAAATTCCAAGGTATTGTCATATAACATCTAAATATCAAGTGTGAACCAAAATTCACCAAACCGTTTCGGATATGTGCCCGTGGACAGACAGACAGGGGAGCAAACCAAATAAGTAAAAATCTATTATTGTGGATCAGATGGCACATAAACCGTAAATATTCATAATTTTGATGCAAAAAATATTCCCGATTCCAATACTTTCTCTCTATATATGTGAGAAAGTTAAAAAAACAAAAACTACCCGCATCTGTGGGCACGCGGACCAATGTTTATAGGACTCGACTCATTTGGTTTGGTATGTCAATAACAGGAAGCAAGGCCATAGTCAGCCAAATAATTTCGGGTGAACTAGGGGGTGGTTTCTCACTCTCCCTCCACGCAAATGTGGGTTCACTTCATCTAAATTCAACCTTCCCATTCCTAATCTATTATCGTAATTAGTTTACTTAAGCGTATAACCCGAACGGATCTTAAGACGCGGTGCTAAATAATAATAATACAATAATACAATAATTTAAAATGTAAATAATGGCGCAGAAAGAAGTTTACGGGCGGATGACGGGGGAAAGAATGTAGGTGGACAGTCACTGGAATGAAGGAAGTTTACGGGCGGATGACGGGGGAAAGAATGTAGGTGGACAGTCACTGGAATGAAGGAAGTTTACGGGCGGATGACGGGGGAAAGAATGTAGGTGGACAGTCACTGGAATGAAGGAAGTTTACGGGCGGATGACGGGGGAAAGAATGTAGGTGGACAGTCACTGGAATGAAGGAAGTTTACGGGCGGATGACGGGGGAAAGAATGTAGGTGGACAGTCACTGGAATGAAGGAAGTTTACGGGCGGATGACGGGGGAAAGAATGTAGGTGGACAGTCACTGGAATGAAGGAAGTTTACGGGCGGATGACGGGGGAAAGAATGTAGGTGGACAGTCACTGGAATGAAGGAAGTTTACGGGCGGATGACGGGGGAAAGAATGTAGGTGGACAGTCACTGGAATGAAGGAAGTTTACGGGCGGATGACGGGGGAAAGAATGTAGGTGGACAGTCACTGGAATGAAGGAAGTTTACGGGCGGATGACGGGGGAAAGAATGTAGGTGGACAGTCACTGGAATGAAGGAAGTTTACGGGCGGATGACGGGGGAAAGAATGTAGGTGGACAGTCACTGGAATGAAGGAAGTTTACGGGCGGATGACGGGGGAAAGAATGTAGGTGGACAGTCACTGGAATGAAGGAAGTTTACGGGCGGATGACGGGGGAAAGAATGTAGGTGGACAGTCACTGGAATGAAGGAAGTTTACGGGCGGATGACGGGGGAAAGAATGTAGGTGGACAGTCACTGGAATGAAGGAAGTTTACGGGCGGATGACGGGGGAAAGAATGTAGGTGGACAGTCACTGGAATGAAGGAAGTTTACGGGCGGATGACGGGGGAAAGAATGTAGGTGGACAGTCACTGGAATGAAGGAAGTTTACGGGCGGATGACGGGGGAAAGAATGTAGGTGGACAGTCACTGGAATGAAGGAAGTTTACGGGCGGATGACGGGGGAAAGAATGTAGGTGGACAGTCACTGGAATGAAGGAAGTTTACGGGCGGATGACGGGGGAAAGAATGTAGGTGGACAGTCACTGGAATGAAGGAAGTTTACGGGCGGATGACGGGGGAAAGAATGTAGGTGGACAGTCACTGGAATGAAGGAAGTTTACGGGCGGATGACGGGGGAAAGAATGTAGGTGGACAGTCACTGGAATGAAGGAAGTTTACGGGCGGATGACGGGGGAAAGAATGTAGGTGGACAGTCACTGGAATGAAGGAAGTTTACGGGCGGATGACGGGGGAAAGAATGTAGGTGGACAGTCACTGGAATGAAGGAAGTTTACGGGCGGATGACGGGGGAAAGAATGTAGGTGGACAGTCACTGGAATGAAGGAAGTTTACGGGCGGATGACGGGGGAAAGAATGTAGGTGGACAGTCACTGGAATGAAGGAAGTTTACGGGCGGATGACGGGGGAAAGAATGTAGGTGGACAGTCACTGGAATGAAGGAAGTTTACGGGCGGATGACGGGGGAAAGAATGTAGGTGGACAGTCACTGGAATGAAGGAAGTTTACGGGCGGATGACGGGGGAAAGAATGTAGGTGGACAGTCACTGGAATGAAGGAAGTTTACGGGCGGATGACGGGGGAAAGAATGTAGGTGGACAGTCACTGGAATGAAGGAAGTTTACGGGCGGATGACGGGGGAAAGAATGTAGGTGGACAGTCACTGGAATGAAGGAAGTTTACGGGCGGATGACGGGGGAAAGAATGTAGGTGGACAGTCACTGGAATGAAGGAAGTTTACGGGCGGATGACGGGGGAAAGAATGTAGGTGGACAGTCACTGGAATGAAGGAAGTTTACGGGCGGATGACGGGGGAAAGAATGTAGGTGGACAGTCACTGGAATGAAGGAAGTTTACGGGCGGATGACGGGGGAAAGAATGTAGGTGGACAGTCACTGGAATGAAGGAAGTTTACGGGCGGATGACGGGGGAAAGAATGTAGGTGGACAGTCACTGGAATGAAGGAAGTTTACGGGCGGATGACGGGGGAAAGAATGTAGGTGGACAGTCACTGGAATGAAGGAAGTTTACGGGCGGATGACGGGGGAAAGAATGTAGGTGGACAGTCACTGGAATGAAGGAAGTTTACGGGCGGATGACGGGGGAAAGAATGTAGGTGGACAGTCACTGGAATGAAGGAAGTTTACGGGCGGATGACGGGGGAAAGAATGTAGGTGGACAGTCACTGGAATGAAGGAAGTTTACGGGCGGATGACGGGGGAAAGAATGTAGGTGGACAGTCACTGGAATGAAGGAAGTTTACGGGCGGATGACGGGGGAAAGAATGTAGGTGGACAGTCACTGGAATGAAGGAAGTTTACGGGCGGATGACGGGGGAAAGAATGTAGGTGGACAGTCACTGGAATGAAGGAAGTTTACGGGCGGATGACGGGGGAAAGAATGTAGGTGGACAGTCACTGGAATGAAGGAAGTTTACGGGCGGATGACGGGGGAAAGAATGTAGGTGGACAGTCACTGGAATGAAGGAAGTTTACGGGCGGATGACGGGGGAAAGAATGTAGGTGGACAGTCACTGGAATGAAGGAAGTTTACGGGCGGATGACGGGGGAAAGAATGTAGGTGGACAGTCACTGGAATGAAGGAAGTTTACGGGCGGATGACGGGGGAAAGAATGTAGGTGGACAGTCACTGGAATGAAGGAAGTTTACGGGCGGATGACGGGGGAAAGAATGTAGGTGGACAGTCACTGGAATGAAGGAAGTTTACGGGCGGATGACGGGGGAAAGAATGTAGGTGGACAGTCACTGGAATGAAGGAAGTTTACGGGCGGATGACGGGGGAAAGAATGTAGGTGGACAGTCACTGGAATGAAGGAAGTTTACGGGCGGATGACGGGGGAAAGAATGTAGGTGGACAGTCACTGGAATGAAGGAAGTTTACGGGCGGATGACGGGGGAAAGAATGTAGGTGGACAGTCACTGGAATGAAGGAAGTTTACGGGCGGATGACGGGGGAAAGAATGTAGGTGGACAGTCACTGGAATGAAGGAAGTTTACGGGCGGATGACGGGGGAAAGAATGTAGGTGGACAGTCACTGGAATGAAGGAAGTTTACGGGCGGATGACGGGGGAAAGAATGTAGGTGGACAGTCACTGGAATGAAGGAAGTTTACGGGCGGATGACGGGGGAAAGAATGTAGGTGGACAGTCACTGGAATGAAGGAAGTTTACGGGCGGATGACGGGGGAAAGAATGTAGGTGGACAGTCACTGGAATGAAGGAAGTTTACGGGCGGATGACGGGGGAAAGAATGTAGGTGGACAGTCACTGGAATGAAGGAAGTTTACGGGCGGATGACGGGGGAAAGAATGTAGGTGGACAGTCACTGGAATGAAGGAAGTTTACGGGCGGATGACGGGGGAAAGAATGTAGGTGGACAGTCACTGGAATGAAGGAAGTTTACGGGCGGATGACGGGGGAAAGAATGTAGGTGGACAGTCACTGGAATGAAGGAAGTTTACGGGCGGATGACGGGGGAAAGAATGTAGGTGGACAGTCACTGGAATGAAGGAAGTTTACGGGCGGATGACGGGGGAAAGAATGTAGGTGGACAGTCACTGGAATGAAGGAAGTTTACGGGCGGATGACGGGGGAAAGAATGTAGGTGGACAGTCACTGGAATGAAGGAAGTTTACGGGCGGATGACGGGGGAAAGAATGTAGGTGGACAGTCACTGGAATGAANTTCCCGGTTTGATTTGAGTTGCGAGTGGGCCGCTGGGAGATTTCCCGGTTTGATTTGAGTTGCGAGTGGGCCGCTGGGAGATTTCCAGGTTCGATTTGAGTTGCGAGTGGGCCGCTGGTAGATTTATCTATTTTCAGTTTGAGCTGCCGCAACTAGAAACTACTTTAAAATCAAATAAATATATCCTTTCAATGATTTTTTTTTAACACGGCGTCTTACTACCAGTTAGGGGCCTATAAGCTTATATACTAATTATGGATAGTGAAGTTTTCATTTAGATAGAATGTACCCACGTTTGCGTTGAGGTAGAGTGAAACCCCATCTAAGAAAGAAAAAACATATTGGTACACCAGACTAGAATTCGAACCCCGATCTTCCAGTCATTGACAGTTTAGTCTATTGCGAAAGCGATGTCTTAGAGTTTACCTTTTAGACCATTCGGCCATCAGAACGGGTGAAATCAAGTTACAGTCTCATTTTCATAAAAAGGAATAAAAAGAAACTACAAACACCATTTTTTGAGGCCAACCTTGATAACATTTTACTCTATTAGTGTATTAGTGTGAAGTGATGGTAAAATCTAATAAAGCTCTAAGGTTGGATGGAGTAGAGCTGAGAAAAGTACAGAATAAAATATCTTGGAGGTGTGATTGAGGAGAAAGATGGAAGTAAGCGGATCTAATGAGAAGAGGACAGCAGGGAAAGTTCTGTAGGTGTGTGAGAGACCTGCTATGGGTGGTTTTTCACGCAAATGCGGATATACTTCGTATAAATATAACCTCCTTAATCCCTAAAACCATTACCGTAATTAATACATTAAGAGCGTTCGTCACATCAGACCCAGACCCAGCTCAGCTCGCGCGAGGTTCGGGAGTAAAAGGGAAAGGAAAAGACAAGAAATGTGTGCAGTACATTCGTATTTGAATGATTACTGGACATTTCCCGCGGTGACGATGGGGGACAAAGCGACAAAGTTTCTTGTTAATAACTACAGTATGTCCCTGTTATGACAGAATGAAGATTTGTTCACAGTGCTTATCTGCGAAGATATTCTAAAATGGTCAAAAAACGGCCTTTCCAATGCAGTCTTTACCGAAATATCGTTTAATATTTCAACAATGTTCAGTATTAGGAACTTCTATTAACTCTTTATCCAGATTTATCTGATTACCAAACCCTTCCTTCACATCTGACAAGACATCTTGTGAATGTGGGGAATGCCAGGCCTCCACCGTGGTTCGGATCCCACGTTAAACTGTAGGTCCTCCATTTCACCTCACAATCACCCTACCATTACACATTAGCGTAAGTGCGTATAAACCGAACGGGTAGTAAGACGCGGTGCTAATAATATTAACTCTTTATCTCCATTAATGTTTAATCAGAAATGATCCACGTGCAATAGTGTTGTTGTCAATCTACTATTTCTAGCGGACTGTCTCAGAGAGTTGATTGGCGTGTGATGGACGCTCCTAAGCTTAAAACAAAAGTTGTGCTTGTTCGTTTTGAACCCCCCTCCATCACACTCACTCACTCACCTCAATGATTGACAGCGCGTTGATCAGCCGCGACCATGCGCACATCACAAGTGACCGTTATCACGTCATGACAAGGCCGTTGCACCTGCTGCCAACAAAACAAGACAAAGGATCGTTAGGTGATGAGTAACACACACATTCTTGTTAGAATACACATACTAACGTAATGAGTATGAAGCGGATTCTTGGGCATCAAAAAATGTTTCAAATAGGCAGACAAATAGGCATAAAAATATGTGAGTTAGGCACCAGATTAGAAACTTAAAAAAGCACACAATGGGAAATATAAAGTTGATTTTACTACCAACTATTTTGGTGTAAATTTACTATTTATAGCCGAATGTACCGCGGAGTTGATGGATGTGATGCACGCTTTTAATCGTATAACCCGAAAGTTATGCAAAATTCTCATTTACGATAAAGCAAATTTTTGCATGAATTTTACTTTCACATAAATAGCACGAATTTAAATATCATATTCTGAAAATTGAAAAATGACACCTGGACACGGGAATCGAACCCGGGACCTTTGACTTAGTACACAAATTCTCTTACCACTGAGCTATCCAGAATTCGTCCCGTGTCATTATTCATTCATATTTTAAGGCAGAGTCTGTGATGGACGTGCAGAAATCGTCGGCTACAAATGTGTGATTTTATTAAGATCACAAGCTATCAGATAACGCAGCCACCCTCGAGCATAAATAATAGCTTTGACTATTTGATTCATATATATGCAATCCCGTACAGTTATAATAATAGTACAAGTGACAGCATTAAGCCAACTACAGTAGCCCCGTGGCTTCTTTGGTGCTGACTGACAGCTCACAGCTGACTTCTGACAGTCAACATTTAGGTATATACATAAATTTTGACTGTCAGAAGTGACAGCTGCTGAACACATATTTTTGAAGATCATATGGTTCGGCGAAGGAATACATAATTTGGTCTGGTAACATTTTAAAGCTGTCAGACAGCACCAAAGAAGCCATGGGGCTACTGTACCGAGTCAAAGGTGGCTGCGTTATCTGATAGCGTGTGATCTTAATAACAAGTATGCCGCAACTTACAATTTCTATGAGACTGGACTTTCTTTCAACAACAAAAAATGTCTGTGCATGTTAAGTGTTATATATTTTTTGCAACATTAAGTGTGTAAAGTAGATAATGAAATTGATATTTTAGCATTATAAGTTTGCTATGTTGACGGTTATAGTTAGATACAGGACCTACAGCCAATGCTTCTTCATCTTTGATACAACCCGCTTTGATTTACATCTGGGAAAACCACTACACAAATGCGCAGAAGGGAAAAGTCACTTCTTTTAGAGTTTTTAGGTCATTATTTCACGTATTTTTGAGGTCACTAGCTGTTATGAGACCAGCGCATTATGCTAACCAGAATGCCTTTCAACCAATGATCATCACTTCGCCATCAACCGACAAGTATACCAATGCAACCAAGAGCAATCCCCGGAGAGCGAGTCGAGCGTGTTAACAACGAGAACATCACTCTCCAGTATCCAAACATCATCACGCTCTGGCGCCGTGAGGACAACTGGTCATTAAACGCGACGACAAGATCGCAAGTGTGGACGTAGCCTTAGAAAACTTAGGCTTGATTCACACGTTGGCCGAAAATATTATCATCATCACCGCGTCTTACTACCCGTTCGGGTTACACGCACTTACGCTAAAGTGTAATGGTAGGGTGATTGTGAGATGAAATGGAGGACCTACAGTTTAACGTGGGATCCGAACCATGGTGGAGGCCTGGGCATTCTACACATTCGCAAGTTGTGATTAATACACGTCTTGTCGGAGGTAGAAGGAAGGGTTTGGTAATCAGATAAATCTGTGCCGGGACCGAGGATTGAACCCCGGACCTCCAGCACAGAAGTTCGACAACTTACCCCTAGACCGCTAGACCCCCTCTTGGCCGAAAGTAGAAAGCAGAACCTGCCTCAATGGCACAGCAATTCACACGCTGTATGTTGACCCATGATGCAATGTAATGCCAACTTAAAACAGCTGATTATCGATATATTTTATTTTCTAGTAGATAAACATATATTTTAGATCATTCTCATGAAGGATGTTTTCAAATTATAACGCTGTGTCTGGCACAATCCAATACATCGATACAAGCTTTACATTAAGGGGTTATTTCGAATCTCCTCACTACGGCCAACGATGCTGCCTGCTCGCTTCTAGCTCTACAGCGCATGCGCACTGATTGAAGCCAACGAAGCTGTCTGCTCGCTTCTAGCTCTACAGCGTATGCGCACTTATTGAAGCCAACGAAGCTGTCTGCTCGC
>CABEEJ010008114.1:15166-25882 GCA_901482245.1 Timema douglasi
GGTGAAACTGTGTTGACAACAAGAATACGTGAGGGATCAGCAAGCAACGAGATTGTAAGACAAGACATGTAGGAGAGTTGCAAAATACAACCAGATAGAGTAGTTACAAGATGGCATGACCATTATAACTCGACACTAGTAGAGAAAGGTGGTCGGATAGAGTAGTTACAAGATGGCACGACCATTATAACTCGACACTAGTAGAGAAAGGTGGTCGGATAGAGTAGTTACAAGATGGCATGACCATTATATCTCGACACTAGTAGAGAACGGTGGTCGGATAGAGTAGTTGCAAGATGGCATGACTATCGTTACTTGAAAGAGGTCCAGTAAGGTTGCAGAATATAGCTAAGAGTAGTTGCGAGATGACCTGACAATTTTTACTTGATATTATAATAGAAAGGTTGCGAAATACAGTCAGTTATATGAATTTCAGGTTGGCGTGACTAATATCATTATCACTATTATTGGAGGGCTAGCAAATAACAGTTAATAATATTCTTTAAATTGAAAAATGACACCTGGACACGGGAATAAAACCCGGCATCTTTGGCCATGGGGACAGCTCCTTGATATCTCAGTGGTAAGAGAATCAGAGTACTTAGCCAAAGGTTCCGGGTTCGAGTCCCGTGTTCTTAGGGTCAGTTTTCAATTTAAAGTATAACATATTTAGATATTGATACAACCGTAACTAATAAATAAAAAAAAAGCTTGGCTATTTAATGTCAAGTCGATTGTAGCCTGGTTCAGGTCTATAATAGGCCTATTTTGTTCAAACTCGCGTAGATGAGACGGTGACTTAAATAAATCATAAAATAAAATAGCGATTTAAACAAATTCTTTAAAGTAAACTATTATTTTCTAAATCGGTTCAAAATAAATTTTCCTATTTTAAGATAAATCACAAAAAGATCGAGACATAAAAACAAGCTTGACAATCCCTTTTTTAAACGAAGGCGTAATCCTCGACAGAGCGAAAGTAATTAATTTACCTCGTGAAAAATGTTACCTCGCTTAAAACAAAATGTTACAACTTCCATTATAACTTCAGAAACATTTTATATACTCGTGTATAGTGAGTGTATGTGTGTGTATATGTGTGTATACAGGCCTATAATGAGCTATTGTTTCTATTGAAAAAATGGCCACGTCAATCAATAAACAACTTTTTTTTTTACCAACACGTTTTACCAACCGTTCGGGTTATACGCTTTAAGTACTAATTACGCTAATGGATTAGGAATTGGGGAGGTTGAATTAGAGGAAGTGAACCCGCATTTGCGTGGAGGGAGAGTGGAAAACGATTTAGGGGGAAAAAACCTCAGTTCACCCGACCGAGATTCGAACCTCGATCTCCCCGTCCTCAGCAGTCGAGCTCAACACGACAAGCGCGTTAGCCAACTACGCCACCGAGCCGGGTGTATCGGCGGTTGAATGTGTAACTATTGTGTGGTCCTCTGTATTCTCGATATTTCAATATTACTACCAGTTACGAAGATATCTCTTTACTCTGGGACTCGGATGGTCTGAAATGTTTTGCCATAAAGAAAGATCCCCTATTGAAAATTGAGTGGTAACGTTCATCTAGATGACAGGGCAATAAAAGCAGGATGTGTAATGACACGCGTGTAATCTCAGACTTGACAGTCGCTATGCGCAGAAAATTGACAACACAGAGACGGATGGAAAAAAAAAAAAGAGTTGACATATAAATAAAAGGCACTTCGACAACAAAGATATTTAGAAAGATAGGTGGGGGGGTAAAAAAACTTTTTGCAAAAGGAGTAAAGTATCAAAGAAAAGGAAAATATCACACCAAAGACGTCAACGAAAAATGCTAGCTTTTTTTTTTTTTAAATGTGAAAGCCAAAAAAAAAGGTAAGGAAAAAATAATTGTTCCACTTACGATTAAAATTAATGGTACGGTGCATCAAACAAACCTTTTCACTCCTTTACCTAAAATAAAAGGAGATATTTACTCAAAATTCACAAGATACGTGAAACGAAATAATATACACTATTACAGAAACACTATCAAAGGGCATAAATTAAATAATATAAGCTGTTATTGAAACATATTTGGGGGGGAAAGGTGACCTGGCGGTCTAGAGGTAAGGTGTCATACTTCTGTGCTGGAGGGTCCGGGGTTCAATCCTTGTTCCTGGCACAGATTTATCTGATTACCAAACCCTTGCTTCACCTCTGACAAGACAACTTGTGAATGTGGCGAATGCCAGGCCTCCACCGTGGTTCGGATCCCACGTTAAACTGTAGGTCCTCCATTTCATCTCACAATCACCCTACCATTACACGTTAGTGTAAGTGCGTATAGCCCGAACGGGTTGTAAGATGTGGTGCTAGTAATAATAATAGTAATA
Source organism: Timema douglasi (assembly GCA_901482245.1). Lineage (NCBI taxonomy): Eukaryota > Metazoa > Arthropoda > Insecta > Phasmatodea > Timematidae > Timema > Timema douglasi. The sequence continues at coordinate 17,545 of CABEEJ010008114.1, forward strand.
ATGATTTAGAGGTAGCAGGGTTACCTTGCTTGGTTCCATTATGGTGTAGCTTATACTGTACATACCCTAAATTAAAGTCCACGGTATTAGGAAGGTTTAGTTGGAAGGAAATGAGAGAGGTTGGTGTTTTTCGAGGGAGAATAAAACCCGATGTGAACCTCTCTCGGGTCAAAGTTCACGCCATCATATTATCTAGTGGGTGTTGTTTGATAACTTGTAGAACTGTCGGGAGACACAGTCGGACGTCATTAAAGAAACCAGTAACGAGGGAAAGCTTGTGAGTCATCCATCGGAAGACTGCGCAGCTAGTTAGTGTTTTGTTTCAGCAATGTTCAAAGTACAAGATAGAATGTATTACGCAGTCACTTCAAAAAAGAGAAAGATGATTTATCGCCTTTTTAACCCGACCAAAACCGCCTCGGTAGCGTAGTTAGTTAGTTAACGCGCTAGTTTCGTGTTGAGAAAGACCGCCGAGGACGGGGAGATCGAGGTTCGGAATCTCATCCAGGTAAACTGAGGGTGGATTCCCCCCTCTCCCTCCACGCAAATGCTGGTTCACTTCCTCTATATTAAAACTTCTCAATTCCTAAACCATTAGCGTTGTTAGTACTCATGCGTTCAACCCGGACGGGTAGTAAGATGCGGTGTTAGATAATAAAATAAGTTTAACCTAATCAAAGCTTTGCAAAACGTCGAAATTTCGAATCTGAATCTTCTTAATTTTTTTATTATTTATTTGAGATATTTGACGCGCACTATCTGAACCAAATGATTGTATCAGCATATGATAATTTCTTAGAGCGAGAGCGAAAGGCCCTACCAATCACGCCGAGAAAGGTATTTCCACACACCCTCCAGGGTTCTTTTACATGTTACTATCGACACGGGACCAACGGCTTTACTTACCCATCCGAAGGAAGTTGTGCCACGGAATTTTGAGAGCTGAAGGGAAATCTACCGACCTTGCCTGGGTTTGAACCCACGAACATCGGGTCCATTCGACATCTTGTTAGTAACCGATTCAAAAATCTGATTTTGAACAACAAAAAATTATTTAAGCAAAGCGCCTTACCATCTATGGGAGTTATACGAACAACGCTAATGTGTTACGGATCTGGAAGGTTGTATTAAGAGGAATAATGTACCCGCACTTGCGTAGTGAGAGAGAGAAAGAAAAACAATTTAGGATAAACCACCACCAGTACATTCGATCAAGATTCGAACCTCCCGTCATAGGCAGTCTAGTCTACTTCAAGAGAGTAAAGCTTGATTCACAGGTTTGCAAAAATTAAAAAGCGGAATTTGCTTAAGTGGCGCAGCAAGTCCCACGCTGTATGTTGACCCATGATGCAATGCAATGCCAACTTAAAACAGCTGATTATCAGCATATTTTATTTTCTATTAGATAAACATATATTTTAGATCATTCTCCCGATGGATGTTTTCGAATTATAACGCTGTGTCGTGGCACAATAATACAACGATACACACACTTTACATTAACGGGTTATTTCAAGCTGTCTGCTCGCTCCTAGCTCTACAGCGCATGCGCACTGTTGAGGCCAACGAAGCTGTCTGCTCGCTTCTAGCTCTACAGCACATGCGCAATGATTTGAGACGGTTGGTTCTGAGATTTGATTGGTTCTCCTGTGTCGAACATCTCAGGCAGAGCGGACGAAGTAGAGATGAGCTGAACAATAGCGGAAATCTTGTGATTGGCTTAGAGCGCGTCACGTGACCACGTTTCTGTTCCGGGCTAGTTTTTCGACGAGCGCGTGAATACACAGGCCGGGTTACACCACGTGACCACCGAAGCAAATTTTTTTTAATAAATATAATTGACTATGCAGAAGTGTATGAAATGGTATTATCCGAAAGTAAAAAATTACAAAAATCCAACCAATCTGTTAAATTTAAAGGAAATAGAGAAGATTACATTTCATAGGAAAAAAATAAAAGATATTTACCGTTGAGTGAGGGTTCATGGTTTAAAGTGTTTTTTTTATGTGGTTGTCCACTTTCTTTCTATGCAAATGCGGATACATTTACTCTAAAATACCATCCTCATTCTTGTTTAATCAGCGTGATTAATTCATGTGTATATCAAGAACAGGTAGTAAAACGCGGTAAAAATAATATAAAACTTCAAGATTCGCACAGCACGAGATTCGAATAACAGCCCCCCAAGTTTAGAGTCAAATATAAGCTCTCTCAATGCAAAACAAGAGTACTCGCGCTTTAATAGCACTTTGTTCACTATTCAGACAATGACGTTTAAGTTCCTGAGCTTAAACAACACATAAGTGCGAGTGTGTTTACATAGGCTACATGATTTGAACCATAAAAAAATACTACGACAACCCACTGTACTATTCCCACACATACACGACCGCATCAACTACAGTCCAATGTTCATAGGAAGAACCTTATCTGACAGCTAGAACAGTTACTACAGTCCAATGTTCATAGGAAGAACCTTATCTAGACAGCTAGAACAGTTACTACAGTCCAATGTTAATAGGAAGAACCTTATCTGACGGCTAGAAAAGTTACTACAGTCCAATGTTAATAGGAAGAACCTTATCTGACAGCTATAAAAGTTACTACAGTCCAATGTTAATAGGAAGAACCTTATCTGACAGCTAGAAAAGTTACTACAGTCCAATGTTCATAGGAAGAGCTTTATCTGACGGTCAAAAAGTTACTGCAGTCCAATGTTCATAGGAAGAACCTTATCTGACGGCTAGAAAAGTTACTACAGTCCAATGTTCATAGGAAAAACCTTATCTGACACCTAGAACAGTTACTACAGTCCAATGTTCATAGGAAGGACCTTATCTGACAGCTAGAAACGCTACTACAGTGCTATGTTCATAGGAAGAACCTTTTCTTCAGGCAGACTTTTTTTTTATCACCGCGTCTTACTACCCGTTTGGGCTATACGCTTAAGTACTAATCAAGCTAATGTTTTAGTAATTGGGAAGGTTGAATATAAAGGAAGTGAACCCACATTTGTTTGGGGGGAGAGAGAGAGAGAGAGAGAGAGAGTGGAAAACCACCTCCAGTTCACCTGAGAGAGTTTCTAACCTCGATCTTCCCCGTTCTCAGCAGTCTAGCTCATCACAATACTGGCGCGACTAGCCAACTACGCCACCGCAGAAGAGGGTATATATAAAAGTTATTAAAAGTACTTTCACGTGTCCATACGTCAAGTCATGAGATCTACGTCTGTCACGTATGATGGATACTATCATTACCTGTAACATTGTATTGTAAAATGTCTACAAAACATATTTTACAAAATTCCCTGACCTTTCCAGGTTTTCCAGGCAACATTTTTCAATTTTCCCTGACTACTTTTTTTCCTGTTTTAATGGCGGATGATGACTTGTTTTATTTATAACTAAACATAAACAGTTTTATCAGTTATTTAAAAAATTAAAATGTTATTTTATTTAGGTATTATTAACTTTTGTTTTAGTGTTTAGTGGCAAAATTAATGGGATTTTCAGGCATATTTCTAAATTCCCTGACTTTTCCTTATTTTTAGTTAAATTCCCTGACATTTCCCTGCCATCCAAAAATTCCCTGACTTTTCCAGGTTTTCCTTGTTTTCCCTGCCTGTAGCCCCCATGAAGTTTCTTTCTACCATAATCTCACTGTTGAGGATTACAGCAGTCTTCCCTTTGAATAATGTAACAATGTGACGAAAAAAAATTACCATAACACGCACCCCGCTGGATTGCCGTGCGACAGAGAGGAGGGTCAAGGTTCGAATACCTCCTACACACTAGTTCTTTACTATCGTGTCTACCTTCATTTAGTGTTGCGAATAATAATAATTTTTTTTATTGTGGTTAATGGATTTTATAACGCTTTCGTGTTGTACGCGCATGTAATAACTACAGTAGCCCCGTGGCTTCTTTGGTGCTGACTGACAGCTCACAGCTCACTTCTCACAGTCGACATTTAGGTATATACAGTAGCCCCGTGGCTTCTTTGGTGCTGACTGACAGCTCACAGCTGACTTCTGACAGCTGCTAAACACATGTTTTTTGCAGATCATATGGTTCGGCGTAGGGATACATAATTTGGTCTGGTAGCTTTTCAAAGCCGTAGAGTTGTCAGCTGTTAGGTGTCAGTCAGCACCAAAGAAGCTATGGGGCAACTGTATTCTAGCATGATAAGAGTAAAAAAAGAGACACAACATAAAAGAACTAAAATACAGTGATTAGTAAAAAACCTATGCAAATGTTCCATCGTATAGAAGACCTTGAACTAAAGCTAGGAACCGAAACAATGACCTTGAACGAAAATATATTTCCAGGCACTAGCAAATAGCGTCCATCTTTCTGTTCTTTGTTGTTGTTTTTTATGAAAGGTTTAACTATATCTTCCTTTGTCCTCTGAGATTCGATCTGGAGTCAGATAATTTAAAATATTTAATGTTATTACTAGAGAACGGAGTTTTGGACAGCAAAAATATTCAAAATACGCCGGCGGATAGGCATTAAAATATAGGATTACGGCACCAAAATAAGCACATAAGTTAAAAAAAAAATCACACAATGGGCAATGTAAAGTTAATTGTATTACCTACTACCCGCCTCGGTGGCGTAGTTAAGTAATGCGCTAGTATCGTTTTGAGCTTGACTGCCGATGACGGGGAGATCGAGTTTCGAATCTCGGGTCGGGGTGAACTGGGGGTGGTTTTCCCTAAATGGTTTTCCACTCTCCCTCCACGCAAATGCGGGTTCACTTCCTCTAATTCAACCTCCCCAATTCCTAATCCATTAGAGTAATTAGTACTTAAAGCGTATAACCCGAACGGGTAGTAAGACGCGGTGCTAAATAAATATATAAAAAAATACTACCTACTTCTATTATTATTATTTTTTATCGCCGCGTCTTACTACCCGTTCGGGTTATACGCTTATGTACTAATTACGCTAATGGTTTCAGGGATTAGGAAGGTTGAGTTAAGAATGAAGTGTACCCGCATTTACGTGGAGGGAGAGTGGAAAACAATTTTAGGAGAAGAAAACACCCTCAGTACACCCGACCGAGATTCGAACCTCGATCTCCCCCTCATCGGCAGTCTAGCCTATTCAGAGAATAGCGCGTTAGACATATTCGTCCACCGGTACGGGTTTGAAGAATGTAGTTCCCTCATCACTTCTACAGGCAAATGCTGGCCCGTTTCATAAAAAAAAAATTCACCCTCATCATCATGTCAAGGAGAGCAAAAAAAAAAAACTGGCGGTATGACGCACAGCAGTGAAAAAATATCTGAAAGAATTTGTTCGTGACTTTCGGAAAGTCGTCAAGGAAAGAGATTGAAGAATATGCCCTTGGGGAAAAGAGGAATAAGTTAAGGGGAGGAGGGTGAAAAGTAGTTGCATTACCATGGGTCATGCCCCCCCCCCTCCTCATCCTTGGGGGAAAAATGGGATAAACATCAGCGCTCCCCTTGACCTCTCTGAAAATCAATTTCGCTCTGCATTTTGCATGTCCAGTGGTATCTCGCGACAACCATCGGACATTGCGGCCGGCGAATTTCAGCTACAGTCCAATTTATATAGGAAGGACTTTTAATAATATACAAACATAAGTCGTGAGGTCATCTTTTATAACATTATACTAAATATTGGTGTTATTTTATAATATCTGTCAAAATTGACAGCTGAAGATCACAGGAATTGTCGCAATAACACGTGAAAGTAAATTAGAAACTACTGTATCCGTCAGATAAGGTTCTTCCTATGAACATTGGACTGTAGTAACTGTTATAGCTGTCAGATAAGGTTCTTTCTATGAACATTGGACTGTAGTAACTGTTCTAGCTGTCAGATAAGGTTCTCCCTATGAACATTGGACTGTAGTAACTGTTCTAGCTGTCAGATAAGGTTCTTTCTATGAACATTGGACTTTAGTAACTGTTCTAGTTGTCAGATAAGGTTCTTTCTATGAACATTGGACTGTAGTAACTGTTCTAGCAGTCAGATAAGGTTCTTCCTATGAACATTGGACTGTAGTAACTTTTAGAGCTGTCAGATAAGGTTCTTTCTATGAACATTGAACTGTAGTAACTGTTCTAGCTGTCAGATAAGGTTCTTCTTATGAACATTGGACTGTAGTAACTGTTCTAGCTGACAGATAAGGTTCTTCTTATGAACATTGGACTGTAGTAACTGTTCTAGCTGTCAGATAAGGTTCTTCCTATGAACATTGGACTGTAGTAACTGTTCTAGTTGTCAGATAAGGTTCTTCCTATGAACATTGGACTGTAGTAACTGTTCTAGCCGTCAGATAAGGTTCTTCCTATGAACATTGGACTGTAGTAACTTTTCTAGCCGTCAGATAAGATTCTTCCTATGAACATTGGACTGTAGTAACTGTTATAGCTGTCAGATAAGGTTCTTTCTATGAACATTGGACTCTAGTAACTTTTAGAGCTGCCAGATAAGGTTTTTTCTATGAACATTGGACTCTAGTAACTGTTATAGCTGTCAGATAAGGTTCTTCCTGTGAACATTTGACTGTAGTAACTGTACTAGCTGCCAGATAAGGCTATTTCTAAAGAAATTGGACCAGGGTCATTTTTTATATCCGTCATATAAAGTTCTTCAAATTAAAATTTGGGTGTACCTATGTTAAATTCATAATGACCCCAATACAAGATAATGGGCTTAACACTATTCATGTTTCCATGTCCACGCAAATGCGGTTCATTTCTTCTAAGCTACACTTCTTATCTTTTCCCCTTATAATCGAGTCGTTTATAGAATTCGTGTTAAGATTACAAATTTAAAAAAAACCTTACAAGTGCGGCTCCCTGAGGCACTAGAATATTCTATCAGAAATTTCCAAACGCTAGAAACCTATTGGGCTTATAACGTTTCTGGGTAGAGCTGTCCGGCAGTAGGAGAACTAACAAGGGAGGAGGAAAATACAAATGGCCATTCAATGTGTTGTGACCTCCGCTATTAAATGACGTCATTCTATTCCCAAAGATCCATTCCACGCTCCTATAACAGTTACCTTTCGTTTCCCGGACATTTAACTCTTAATGAACAACAGAAATATGTGGTCTTTTCAGAGATGTCAACTTTTAAACTATGTTTACAAGTCTATAGATGTATATAGGACCATAGAACATAGTTTTGTGTTCATTCCAGTAAACAACAAACTGTTGTACTGTTAAAGGTTTTGTCGATATCTAACATAAGCGCAACATTTGATTGAAAATATCCCGACTACTATAACGCTTGTAGAAATATGAATGTATAGACAAGTTGTTTGTTAAATTCTTTTAAACCTACATTTATTGAATGACATTCATTAAAAAAAATTGTTTGGTGCAAATGTTTTTTTTAAATTTAACACCGGCTCTTACTACCCTTTCGGGTTATAAGCTTTAAGTACTAATTACGCTAATGTGTTAGGGAATTGGGAAGGTTTAATTTAGAATAATTGAATCCGCATTTGCGTGGAGGGAGAATGGAAATCCATTTAGGGAAAACCACCCCCAGATCACCCGACGGAGATTCCGAACCTCGATCTCCCCGTCCTCGGCAGTCTAGCTCAACACGAAACTAGCGCGTTAGCTAACTAGTCCATCGAGGCGGATGTAATTTGAATTATTAATTAAAAAGTTAATTCAAAACGTTATCAAAAATCCTATTGAAAATATTTCTTTACATTATTTAAACAGAATAATAATATAAATACAATATTGTAATATTTTTATTTACGTCATTGTGGCAACATGATTTTCCAATTTTCAAATATTGGACTTCCTGTAAAAATTAGACTGTATCTTATTTTTTTTAATGATAATAAGAGTGTCTGAGCACGCTTTGTTTGCGAACAACTTTAGTCTCGGAATGTTTACTCATGACACACAACGAAGAGGAAAGCGAAGTTGTTAAAAAAACAACAACGGACAACTTATCTCGACTCTCCTTTGTCTCAAGTCGCGCGCGAGACATCTGGAATTCATTATAATGCCAGACGTAAACAAAGTTTATTGAGACGAGAGAGAAAATGTAAGAGAAAAGAAGGACATTAAAAAAACATGCAATGTACCTGATTTTTTTATCATGACCGTTTGTGCGAACTTTATTCAGCCGACGTGTTGGGAGAAAATAGCACTTATGAAGGCTGCCTAGAGTAGCCCCGTGGCTTCTTTGGTGCAGAATGACAGCCAACATTTAGGTATATACAGTAGCCCCGTGGCTTCTTTGGTGCTGACTGACAGCTTACAGCTGACTTCTGACAGTCAACATTTAGATATATACAGTAGCCCCGTGGCTTCTTTGGTGCTGACTGACAGCTT
>CABEEJ010008115.1:5381-22878 GCA_901482245.1 Timema douglasi
CCCCAAAAAAAAACAACCACAAAGTTGGTTTTCCAACACAAAAACTGTTGTTAATAATCAATTTTAGTTAATACTAGAATTTCCAACCTAGAAATCAATATGTATCAAGTAGGCTAATCAAATCAGCTTATGCCGAGATCTTGTTGTAAAAACAAATTTTATCTCCTCAAAACAATAATCCCATCAAGTTAAAAGATCCATCCCATAACAGTGAAATGGTTGTCTCATACAAAAAAAAAAGGCAATCAAATTGATTTGGTTCAGTTGCTAACGGCCTCATCAATTACAAAACCTGCTATTGAACATGCAATTATAAGGATTTTTTAAGTCAATACAATGATGTTTTCCGTGAACAAAGGTCTGGTTTAACAATTGAATACTTTGAATTTTGTAGTATGTTGAAATTCAACCAACAAGTGTGTTGTACTTTGAAACTAAAAAATTAATAAAATGAGATTTCAAACATCTTAACTACTGATGTTAAAAAGTGTTACATAATTAAAATTAAACTATTTAAAAAATGAATAGGCCTATATTAGTTTAGGTTAACTTGAAACTGCTGTTTTTTTGTCTTTCTCTCAAATAATAATTCAAGGCAAAGTAGGCCTTGGACTTAAATATTTCAAAATACTTAAGTCTATGCCTAAGTATAAGAATGATGTGTACCAAAAGTGTATGTATTTGTAAATTTCTTTTGAAGCTCTATGCAAACCATTGTTTTAAAGGTAGGCCTAGTGTTGTTTTGATACTTTTATTAGATAACAAATTGCTGTTAGCTATAAATTAAAAATCATCTTATTGATCAGTTTTTTTTTCAATATTAAATTTTATGTTAATTTTCTGGTTTAGAATTAATCCCCCCCCCTCCCCCTTCAAAAAACATGTAGACTTCAACTGGATCTTATTTACATAAAGTCGTCGCACAATTTGTAAGGCATCATTCGACGTAATAGACAGGACAGCTTGTGATGAGATCAGGGTACCAGTCTCAGTCTGGTGTAACAAAAGTTTATTTTCCTAAATAGTTTTTCCCCCCTTCCTTCAAGCAAATGCGGATGCATTTACTCTAGATTATACCTCCTTTATCCCTATCCCATTAATGTTATCATTCAGGTAGACGAATGGGTAATAAGTCATAAACAATAAATATTTTATTTAGGTTATATAGGCTCAATAGGTACATAAAGACTACTGTTGACATCCCTAAATAATCTGTAAATTATGAAACTATCTATGTAATTTGCATTATTCAATGTTTAGTCATTGATTTGAATTTTGTTTAAATTATTGCTAACACACATGTTAAATATTATGCAAAATTTTTTTAAACAATAATAAGGTCTAATATCTTAAAATCAACATCATCCATGATCAATTATAAACACACACTTGATCAAATTATTTTGACAAGTTGCTAGCAACTCCCACTTTAAAGGCTTACATACCTTCCACAATAGCTTTGCATTTTCCGAGAAAGTATTATTGTACAAACACTAGTGATAGTACGCAAATAGCCCAACATACTATATATATGTAAGCTTTCATAAAAAAATAACTTTGTATTCACTTTTAACATTGAAAATATAAATAAAATAGAAGACAATTGTTTTCACTTACTTCTTTCTGTCCGCCATCTTGAATACCAGCCACGCGGTGTAAAGTTGGTAGACCTTCAAGCAGCTGATGAATGATGTGTTGAACAACTTCCAGTTATCTCAACTAACTGCCATATTTTACCAATCAAGATTTAATACCTTGGTATTTTTACCTTTAATCACATGATATGAGTCATAATTCATTTATCACTTAGTGTGACAAAATATAAACTTTTAATCCTTTTCATTGTCAAAGTTTTTGTTTGATTTGATCAATTAAGTTTCAATACATAGAAACAAAAATAATCTTTAATATATTTTATTTTTATTTAAAAAAAAAAATAAGATGATAAAATATAGTTAAAAGTTTCTTACAGGTAGTATCAATAGGGAGGGATAATATAAGGCTATTAAAATAAAAGTTGTTTCATTTAGTTTATTTTTATTCACTTTTCCTAACCATTCCTCAAAGAACAGATTTTATAATATATGCACTAAAACATGCACAGTAAATACATGGATTTCATCTTTCTTACAAAATATCCGACATTTTAAAATAAATTCAGAAGTAAGAAAAACACTTGTGCTTTTTTTTCAACAATGAAAAAAAATATCATTTGAAACATACATTACCCCAGTGTGGAGGATAAGTGTATGTAGAAAATAAATAGTTGGTAGTTTTTTTCCAACAACACATAATAATCCTCAGAATCATTCTACCATATGAAAACCAATAACTACACAATTATTTAATAATTATTCCCATTACTTTTTTATGAGATTATTACATTTGGAACTTCTAAAAGACAGAGAGAGTTCAGTTAAAGAATACTGCCTAGCTACATGAAGCACACGGAAAAGTCCCATTCTTTAAATTAACTTTCATTTAAACTTTTTTATAAAAAAAAATTGAAGCAAACAAAATTCACCAGATATTTGTTACAATATGAAAATAAACTTGTATTTATACTATTTTTAACAGAATGTGATCCAAAATTACTACTAAAATTTAAAATCCTCAAAACAAATTCAAATGTAATATTTTCCAAAATATTTGTGTATGATAAGTATTCCGATTGTATTATTTTTTGCGGCACATCACATTAGATAAACATAAAAGAACAACAGAATTTACTAGACAGAAATATTGAAACTGGAGTTGTTTTCATAAAAATTGATCTTTAAAATATGCCAGTAATCAAATTCAAGAGTTTTCAACATTTGTGGATACTAATAGATGCGTATGAATTACCTATGTTTAACGCCACTTTGCATTGATTACATGAGATCATGTGCTAAAACAATGAGTTCTGATGCTGACCACAATTTAAATATGTTTTATTCTAACTATTTAATATTAAATTTGCACAATATGGAATGTGTATAGGAAACACATAGCTCAGATTACGACCAAGTGTTATAAAGTTTATGCACAATGTTGTTGCAGGCTACAACAAGAGATAATTAATGTTTACATTGCATAAACTATCCTATCAGATCGTATAAATCCTCTACAATTTCAGTAAAGTACCGCTCAATATCGTCATCCAAACTTCCTCTATTCAATAAAAAAAAAAAGTTTTCACAAGACATTACGATGCGTTCAATAATGAGCTCAACGGGAATTAGATTAACGCGATAAAATACTTCAATATTAACATCAATAGACTAGAGCCTAGGCCTTAATGCTAGTGCCCCTACCCTGGAAGTTTAAAGGCTTTTTTTTTAAACACAAGTTATACATACACACTTATTTATATAAGCGTATTTTTAAATACAAAATTATCAGCCGATGAAAGACATCACACAGAAAATAAGCGTATACTTCACTCGATCCTTTTATTTATAAGCATGCAAGACGAACAAAAACACCACGCAGCATCAATATTAAAAAAAAATAATTGTTGACACAAGTTACTACAGCAAGGAACACCTCCTTATTCCATCAGGAACCGCAAGATGTTTTATTTCAAAATAAAGACTTGCACTCCTTATGGCCACGAACGTACGACGCCCGTCACGTCCCATCCGTACGAGCGGCGAGTAGAAGGAAGACTCCTTCCCAACACAATTGCAAACGCCGGACAGACTTCCCCAAGGAACTAATCTCCAAAATAAACTCTTGAAGTCCACCAAAATTAATCCATTCATAGCTCCAGGTGACACACTCGAAGAGGAGTACGCGACTCTTCGTCAGAATCGTAGAAAAACCTCTGTTTAGGGGATAGTCCTTTCTGCAGACGTCGCACGGCCTCCTTGATGAGAGAGCCGTCGCGAAGGAGTTCCTGTAACATTTCGTAAGGGTCGTCGCTCCTAGAAGACCCTGTGGAATCTTTTGATTTGGATAATTTCTTGTTGAGGGTAACGCAGGAATGTCCACCGCAGGCAGTGCTGGGAGATTTCACGCAGTCTTCGCAAGATGATTCCCCCCAACTTTTGCTTGGAATTTGGTACGGCGACGCCCGAGATTTATGATGAACCTTGAATGAAGGACGAGATTTAAAACCAGAAAGCCGGAGATTCTCTTTAATCTCGGACACAAGTTCCTCCATATCTCTGGCAAAAAAGTCGGGAGTAGTTGTAGAATTACTAGCGCTCAAGACACAAGTTTCCTCTATACTCGGCATGTTTACTTGCAAAATGATTGGTTACTAACTCTTACAATAACACACGTTTACAACTGCAAGCTTACTACTCGGCAACTACAAACTCAACAGTGAATGGGTCGTGCATGAGACGGCTATGTTATTGTTTTGTTTCTGAGACCTAACTACGTACAGTGTTGGCGCAGAAAATAGTGCATGTAAACAAATACTTTCCGTACAAATTTAGAGGAAATGACTGAAAAATATATCAACTAAAAGTAATTCACACATCTTAAAATAACTGTAAAAAATAACTTTCTTCTTTATTATGTTTCAAAATAAGTAATGTAAACAAGATATATAGAACAAAGGTTGCGGAAGGATACACGCTCAAGGTTACTCCACCCGTACCGTCATTCCATAGTGACGTCATGGCCGACTGGTGTAAATAACGTGGCAAGTCAAAACTAAAATGTTGGCCGGGTGGGGAGGAAGAGGAGAAAGGAATGCGCATTGAGGGGAAGTGGGGCCACATCTACACAAAAACAACACTTTTTGAATATCTGCATTGTCTACAAACAATAATAGACTATTTCATTGGCTCATACATTCTTACATATTTTGAATTATTCTTAAGTTATTCTGAAATAAGGTCACACACCTCAAACAAGGTTAATTTTAAAACCTAATCATGAAATTAATCTTAATGTTTTGAAGGGACAACGCACACATTTTACGGGAGGGTCAACGTTGTTCAAAGTTGATTGGATTCTTCAAAACCTTATTTAATTTTGAATTTATAGTTACAGTCACATTAAAGCGAAAATCGATAAGCGACAGTCTTAGAGGAAGTCGCTGTTAGTCAATATGGCGCTAGTTCAAAGCGGTGACTCACTCCTTGCCATGTTGAAATGAAACTGTTGTATATTAATGTTATTAATTAATAGGACAGCCCTGGACAGTACATTAATGGAAACATCTTGGTCGGTTCGTCTAGATTGGCATATTTACAAGTGGTTAAAATAAACTTTTAGTTGAACGCATCAACAGTAAAACTACTGATGACACCAATATATTTTATTATCAATACATTGTTAAATAAATACATTCAATTCAGTATGTCACATGAATAGTTAAAAAAAAAAGTTGATTCAAGAAATTAACAATAACTAACATACTCAAATATAAAATTTAAAAAGGCCTCATAAACACAAAAATAAAATGCCTGAGCAATAATTAATTTACATCTCGAATATAATTTTCTTTTCCCAATTTCATTTTTAGTTTCACTTGTGTTTACAATTTTGTTTTCGTAGTTGAGGCTTTTTATTACTATGAATAATTGTTTACATTGTTACTTTAAGCGTTAGATAAAAAAAATCATTAAAAATGAATTTACAAGAGCGTGGTTTTTAATACAGAAGTATTGATTGCACACATTGGTCCATAAAATAATTAGGTTTCTAGTATCCACCCACTGAAAAAGAATTTGGTAAATAATCCTATTTCCCACCTTACTTTTGAACTAAACTCTCGTCCATTTATACATTTTAGATCATCAAAGCTGTGCTTCTACTCTTATAATCTCGTCAATAAAGGTAGTGAGTGCCCTATGTATTTGTTCACTTATAACAATCGAGACACGAAGCTATAAATAAATAAATGGCTATATGAACTCTAAGTAATAAAATTAACATAATGATTTACGTCAAGCCTCTACCGCGAATAAACTTTTATTTCAAATCGAGAGTTATTAGTTATTTATAATTTTCATTTACATTAGCAACACACTATTTTTAACATTTACAAGGCTACAATTTATAGAACTAAGATTAAGACAAACATAATTATGTAGTAATTTTGAAAATTTAGAATCAAAGATAACTCAAAATCAAACCTATTCGAAAATTGGGCCTATTCGGATCCTTATCTATTTTGTTTTAATCAAAGTGTACTTATATTAATTATTGAGGCTATTGTAATATGTTATTTATAATGAAAACTTATTTTAGTTGAAATATCAATTTTGACTGTTTTATGAATTAATATTTTTGCATTATAATTATTACTATTTGATAAAGGTGAAAATAATAACGCCTAACTTTTCAAATATAATTCCTGGTTGTAGTTTTTCAAATATAGAATGCGACACTAGACTCATCGCCACAATGGTTCTCTTTGAAGCTACTAGAGAGCAGAGCATGTACACTAAAGGTGGCAGCACACACACGGTAGGGAATGCTTGAGATTTTAATCACTAGGGTCGCTAGTATCACAGTACAGCGTGTTTTAAAGTAACTATGATCATAGAGAAAGGAATAACACTAGGAAGAACGAAAGATAGAACAAAACTCAGTCCAGTTTAGAACAATGGAAACTGTAGTTCTGTCGATTTACCGCAGAGGAGCGCTGACAAATGTACTTTCAATGTTGGACCCGTGTTTTCGCGCCACGAAACCATTCATTATTAGACTTATTGCTTCCAAGTTGAGTAGGTTTTCTTAGTGGTACTGGCAACGTTGACCTATCATCATTGTTAAAAGATAGTAAGCCTGTCCCAAAAGGAGAGGGTGAGGAATAAGTGCTTACAATGTCACCCATTAATGCCCACCTGTCCTCCCTTTCCCCCCCAACCCGCCAACCAGGATCACTAGATTGCCCACACCAAACAGCACCAATACCAATAAATGCTAGAGAGAAAAAATACTACCATCTATTCTGTAGGTAAAGTGTCTGGTAAATGATGAATTTTAGTTTGGAAGAGAGAGAGAGAAAAAAACTAGTAAAGGAAAATGGAAGATACAAATGTGCTTTAAAAGGCTGTGATAACCCTCGTTCTAACAGCGTTAACAAAAATTGTTTTCTTTTCCAGTTTGTGATAAATACAAGCAAAAGGTTTCTAGTTATTTTCTTATTGTTTAGTAAACATAAAATAAATATTGCATCTGTTAAATACCTCTACACAAGACCACCTTACCTGACTAGTTTGGTATCATTTATCATATTTAAAATTAATCTCAATACCAAGACTGATCAATAATTTTAGCAAATTTTGTTAATTAAATCTTTTGGTATTTCTTTATTTATTTAATGGCTTGGTATCCATAAATATTAACAATTTTTTTGTGTGTTTTTCGTTAAACCTGCGAGATGTATACAGATTAATTTAATGGGGTAATGATGAGAGACCCAAGGCCTTTCGGAAATGTATTCGCTCTTTCTTGGAGAAGATGGAAGCCCGTCATGGAAAAGCCATCGCTAGTGTACGTGGATCTCATTCATATTCAAAGCTTCCGTCACTGGTAGCTGATTAAATAGGCCTCATCCTGAGTGAGGGGAATATAATGTATCAGTGCATGCTGGATTATTGTAATTGTTAAATTAATATATATTTATAAATTCTAATCTCCGTGATACTTTACAGTTTCACTAATATAGGGTTCTTTTTTTTATACCATAGCTGCAATACAAAAATGTAAACAATATTATTTACGGTTCCAATCCCGATCACAATATAAAAGTCCTTCAAGTTTCAACTAACTTTGTTTGTAATGATCCTACGACGAACGACTACGACTACGAAAAATTAAATTTGTTTGCAAGTGTGTGGGTTCTTCTTGAATCTGCCTAGTAAGAAGAACTATCTTTGCAATAAATTGTATGTGTATTTTTTTTTTTAAGAAGTACCTAGGGTTTTCATACATTTTGAAAAATAGCTGCACCATGGCTAAACTAGTCAAATTAAATATATTTAAACATTTAAAATAATAATTAAATAACATATTATATTTAATTAACTCTTTTGATTATAAATTAAATCTCTAAGAAATTAATATTAACTATTTGTTTATAATTTAAAAGTATTTACTTCAATTTTAGCTTTTGGTAGTATATTTGGTATGGTAGATGTTAGTGTTTTTGCTTTTATTTAAGTACACTCACCTTAGACTCATGTCAAATTCGAAAATACAACTAACGGATCAGTGGGCACGTTGAATAAATATCAGGCTTATCTAGTCTGACTTGTCAGGGCCGGAGAACACGAGGTTCAACCCCCAGTTCAGCGTAGGGTGGGGCCCCTACTTAGGCGTTATTTCCTAAATGATTTTATAATCTCCCTGATCGTAAATATGGATGAATTTGCTGTTATTAAAATGCGTATAGGCCGGTTGGGTAGTAGGGCGCAGTGGAAAAACAATTTCCCATGTCATATAAATATTAAATATTCGAAAATATCTGGCTCGATAAAATGATTTGCATTCACAAGATTTTAATTTAAGAGTAAACCTCACAGCGAAAGCTTATGTCTGGCTGCTTATGTGTGTCATCCACACTACAGTAGCACCATGGCTTCTTTGGTGCTGACTGACAGCTCACAGATGAAGGCTAAAAGCTTTGAAAAGTTACCAGACCGAATTATGTAGCCCTACGCCAAACCATATGATCTGCAAAAACATGTGTTTATCAGTTGTCACTTCTGACAGTCAAAATTTAGGTATATACCTAAATGTTGACTGTCAGAAGTCAGTTGTGAGCTGTCAGTCAAGCACCAAAGAAGCCATGGGGCTACTGTAGCTTGAATTAATTTTGGTGCTTCGACCAAACAGGGGGCCACATGGGGGCACTCAAAGTCACAATAATGGTGTATATTTTTTTAATTATCGTTTAACCTTTGGTCCGGGATTTTTAATTTAATATAAATAAACAATTTTGGTCATATTTCACGCTTCAAAAGTAATAAAAAGATTGTCGTTACACTTCTCAACGTTAGCCTTTCATAATTTGATCGTAACGCTAAAATATTAGTTTGATGAAACTTAAATACAATTTAGGCCTATTTAAGTATTTAAAAATGGTAACCTTAAGTAGCCCCATGGCTTCTTTGGTGCTGACTGACAGCTTTGAAAACTTACCAGGCCAAATTATGTACCCCTACGTTGAACCATATGATCTGCAAAAACATGCGTTTATCAGTTGTCACTTCTGACAGTCAAAATTTAGGTATATACCTAAATGTTGACTGTCAGAAGTCAGTTGTGAGCTGTCAGTCAGCACCAAAGAAGCCATGGGGCTACTATAGTGATCAAAAAAACCCAAGCGTTCAAATCTTAGTTTATAGATTAATCTTTTCACTACTTCTTACCCGTTTGGCATATCCACATTTAATTACATTAGCGAGGTAAGGCAGGATTAAAAAAAGAAAGTGTACCTTTATTTTCCTAAAGGAGGATGAGAAAATAATTTATAAAAATCACCCCAAGTATATTCGGCTGGGATTCGAATTCTGACCTCCCCATCACCAACAAACCAAACCTATCAAACGTAGTGTTAAACCCACTGTCTCACCGATACTTGTTTTAATTATATTAAATGTCTTAACTAATGTTTATATGAACGGGACTAAAAGGTCACAGAAGAGAATCAATTAGCCTGGTTGGTATTTCGGAAGTTGAGGTAGCAGCGCCAATCAACCAAAACACAAGAAAGCTTAGTGCCAGAGCTGGATAACTAAAATAAACCTAAGCAGTAACTTAACAGTTTTTATAATTTTAACTGCTCACATTTCTATTTTAGTTTTGAACTTCCCTGTAATCGTTATAATCACTTAAAAAATAACTATAAAGCTAAAACCTCAAAAAACATTGCGACCTTACTCTAAACACGATGAGACCCCAAGGTTGTAAACCACTGATTTATATATATTATTTAAAGTTATATGACTTACTACCTATTAATTATATAAACCAGGTCAGGGGAATTTAAAATAAAAACAAAAGGTATGTAAAGTGTATAGTTATTATTATTACTCATTAATACAATTATTAATATATTTATATTTTACTAAGCCCTACTTTGACCTATATTATTTTGACCAGTATTAACGGACTAGTGTGAAAAGATATTTTTAATAGTATTATATTTATCCAATTTTGATAAAACTTTGAACGCACACAGCTAATTTTAAAATCTTCATTAAAATATTGCTTTTTTACATTTATGATCTATATTAATTCAACCAAGGTTATCTAGTTTCCCAGTAATAAAAACATTAAAAATAACATACATTTAAGTAAAACTTTCAGGTAACCACAAGTGGCTGCGCTGTTTGTGTAAGGCCTACTTTGACAGGATGATGTAGTGATCAGGTCGAGATTCAAACCTGGACGAGTTCACTGGTGTTGTTTTTCTTATGAGTCCAATTTACTTCTTTGTTTTATTGGGTTTCTCTTTTAAAAATTTGCTTTCCATATTTTACGCTCCCTCTAGATCCATGCCTATTAAACAGAACACTATATCAGAAGATTAGGGTGTAGTAAAAGTCTTTCTTCAAAAGACATTCACTACCTCTTTGTTAAGTGGCATCAGTGTAAAGTGTTCTGATTTTAATGGAAAAGCTATATTTTATTAATCCTGTTTGCTCCTCCTATTATGTTTTATATCCGATCTTACACCCCCCACCCCCCACATATATATATATATATATATTCTCTGTGGGTTTTGTCAATGTCTGGGTGTTTGGAGTACATTGGAGCTTCGTGTTGAGCTCGACTGCTGAGGACGGGGAGATCGAGGTT
This sequence comes from Timema douglasi, assembly GCA_901482245.1. Taxonomy (NCBI): domain Eukaryota; kingdom Metazoa; phylum Arthropoda; class Insecta; order Phasmatodea; family Timematidae; genus Timema; species Timema douglasi. The sequence continues at coordinate 16,137 of CABEEJ010008115.1, forward strand.
CGAATCTCGGTCGGGTGAACTGGGGGTGGTTTTTCCTAAAATGGTTTTACACTCTCCCTCCACGCAAATGCGGGTTCACTTCCTCTAATTTAACCTTCCCAATTCCTAATCCATTAGAGTAATTAGTACTTAAAGCGTATAACCCGAACAAGTAGTAAGACGCGGTGCTAAATATTATTATTATTATACATTGGAGCTATGCATACATGACAATTAGCTCCCAATGTACAAGTAAGTAGCATAAGGAAATGGATATATGTCAAGACTCTTCCAAGATATAAGAGATAGTATCAAAATATTTGAGTTTATTCAGCACTTCTCACCATTCAGTCCCGATCCATAGCCTAGAAACATAGTCACTGTGGTAACAATTGTTGAAAATAAAGTTCATGTTCATGACGTTTTCCCAATAGGCGATCAGGTGGTTGACACACTTTCTGGGAATGATGTATTTTACGTATTCATGCAAGAGAAGTGATAAAGTTAAAACACTTGTATCAAAGGAAAAGGTGAACATTGGTGACAATGAGTATATCAGTGTTGACCTCACACTTTTGTTTCAGCGCCAGATTGTTGCAACAAGCCATGGGCAAGTAAACATTCAAGATGCACTGCAGTATGGACTTTTTGCCTAGTCATCTTGATTATTTTAGTCCTCAACAGTTTTAAGCAAAGCTCCGAAATCTCAGATAGCACATTGCATCACTGAACATTGTAAGATGCACCAAGAAGAGGCACAGAGACATGTAGTAGGAGATAAAATAGAAACAGACAAACCGAAGAACTATGTATTGGATGGTGGATTATTATTGCATCGGCTAACAAGGAAAGCAGGAGACACCTATGAATCCATAGCCAAATCCTAGGCCAACTTCACCAACTTAAAGTACGGCCAAGGTACTATTGTTTTGGATGGCTATGTTGATAATATCCCATCAGTTAAAGACTGTACACATCGAAGAAGGGATGTGAATTCAAACCTACATTAACAGTAAACTTCTCACCACAAACCACTTTCATTGGCAATAAAAAAAGATTTCTCCTAAATGCTTCCAATAAATCTAGAATGATCCATCTCATTGGTGATCATCTTGAGATACAAGGCTGCAAAGGGGTGTACGCAAAAGGTGATGATGATGTTGAAAATGCACAAGGAGGTATCATTTTCTCAAAAGTAATGGTCCCAGTAGTGGTGGGAGGAGACTCATATTTGTTAATCCCGTTGTTGAATCATTTTTTCAGACCTTATTTTTTTCGTTGCAGTTTCAGAATGGCATTCAACATCGGAATTCACTGCTTCAAACATATGACATACATACGATTAAACACATATTAGATCAACAACTCTGCACGTATCTACTTTTTCTTCACGCTTTCACAGGATGTGACTCTACTTCACACATTCATGGAATTGGCAAGATCACATCAGATGAAAGCTTATCACCTGTGAGAACCTGCAGGAAGGAGTGGATATTATCTTCTCAAACAGCAGAATTCAAGCTTTTTGCGCATCTTCGTACCCGTTAAGGCTTACCGCATAGTCTATATAGTACTTTTAAAATGATTTTATTGGCTCCGAAAATATTAAGCCATTTTATGCATGTCAAGATTTGTAAATATAAATAAATATTAAATGTAGTTTCATTCGTGTCACATTTTTCACATATTTTGTCTTAAAATAGTTTGTGTTGTATGAATTATGGCAAGACCCGAACCTGCATGCCTTGTGTGCTATGCCAAAGGTCCTAGCTTCAATTTTTACTACCAAATATCGTTATTTAATATTTATTTGTTTGAATTCACACTATTAGTAAACAACCTTTTGTAAAGACCTTAAGATGTGATACAGCGCAACATATCTGTGATGTGAGGATGGACAGTGCACACACCCTTACAGTTCCTACGGGCCCTCTTGTAAGCGCCGTGAGATGAGACAAAACACAACTTATTGAACATATCTGTTATGTGGGGATGTATAACCTGTAAGGTGTTAGATACTTTCTAACACACCAAATGAAGCCTTATAATAGGTTTAAAACTATTTCTACCAGATCTGATAAGTTCTAATAACGTGTAGCACTAAGACATCACAAGCGGGAGACGCCCAATTCTCTTAAAAAAAGCACCAGTGAACGAGGAAACTCGGCTTGGAAGACCAACACACAAACATCTAACTCCTGGGCCAGACGACGAGTAAATGAGAGAAGCATCATTCGGGGTGTTCCCAACAACCGCCGTCGAGCGCTAGGGGTCAGGTGGCGTGATTAGTGAAGTTTACCACCCCTCTTCGTTCTTGGAGCTAACCTTGATAACTTTATCAGTCCCACTGGTATAAAAAGGCCTGTCCTTGGTTCCCGTATCTCTATTCTTTTGTAACCACTCGTCGGAGGAACTACTGGAAGATATTTACGAGCATCTGCTAAGACTACGTACTGAAGACTATGATGGTTGAGGCGTCTGTGTTACCTCCTCGCCACTGAGCGAGCTATAGCTGATACTACGAGTATTGAGGGACATTGTTATCTTTACTGAGCTTTGAGCTCTATCGTTTTATGTACATATTACTTGTTTTGTATGTCAGTACTGCTAACTTGTTTCCCTATGCCCTTAAGGCATAATTTATAGCTTTACACACTATCTTTCTATGTCTATTAGGCTTAGTCGCAAATATTAGAGTCAAGATTAAACTCCTTAGACTATATGACCATTCTGCTGCTAGTTTCAAGAATATTATTAAATAATGAAGAATACCCGGTTAAGTATTGCTTTGTTTCACGTCCTAACTGGGTCTGTATCGGACAACCGTCTCTGATGTATCTAACTGTGTACTGCTATGCGGTGCTACTTGTCCATAGTAGTGGCCCACGGCTTTTTTTCTGTTGTGTACGGCCCCCTTGTTGCGGCTTTAGCGTTAGTCGAAAATGATCACTATTTTGTCTAGTATTATTGTCCCCTTTTAGGGTAACAGAAGAAATATACTATTGATTGCTCAGGCAGTACTAATTAGGAAATGACTGGCTATAGTATCTGTAGCCTCTAGATTCCTGGTAGTTCGCCGTTTACTAGTTGTAAAATAATAGTTTTTCTTCTAGTAGCTTACAACATTGTATAACTATCTGTGGAGTTAACCCAAGCAATCTAGCTTGTGTTAATTACCGCTCCTGTAGCTCCTTAAACTGGGACTATAGCTATGTGGCTTATTTCTTTATATTTGAAATTATGAGTTGTAGTTGGAAGCTTCGCAGTCAGTTGACTGGAGTAGAATTATTTTTGATGATTTTGTAATTAAATTTGATCACCGCTACTTATTTATATTGGCTTAGAGTTGCTCCCTTTCATCCTATTTGATGACTTAGTAATTGCCTTGCTTTAACGAGTTACAAGATTTTATTATGTACACCTATGACCTATATGTGTGGGTTATAGGTGCTTCAAACCTGATGCTCATTTGTCGAGCTATTTATATTACTGTAACCGATTATATTCTCATGTTTAAACAATGGAGGGTTTGAATAATTTCTACCTATACTTTCTACTTATACTTCCTATTATAATAATAATATTTAGCACCACGTCTTACTACCCGTTCGGGTTATACGCTTTAAGTACTAATTACTCTAATGGATTAGGACTTGGGAAGGTTGAATTAGAGGAAATGAACCCGCATTTGCGTGGAAGGAGAGTGGAAAACCATTTAGGAAACCCCACCCCAGCTCACCCGACCGAGATTCGAACCTCGATCTCCCCGTCCTCAGCAGTCGAGCTCAACACGACAAGCGCGTTAGCCAACTATGCCACCGAGGCGTTCTATTGACTTGATTGAATATTAATGAACTGATTTGTTAAACTTGTAAATTATTCTTATACATTTTACTTCCAATCAACATTTATAAGCTCACGAATGTTGTAAACCTTACAGTTCATACGGGTCCTCTCGTAAACACCATGAGATTACAGAACCTCTTGTAAGAGTTGTGAGAAATGACAGGACCGCTTATAAGTAGCGTGAGATACGACATAGTAGCTTGTAACCACCGTGATATACGCCAGACAGAACACACTTTATTGCACATACCCATATTTTGAGCTTGTACAGCCCTACCAATATATTTGTAACGGGGGAGCTTAAAAGTACCAAATTGGAATCGTAACAATTCCAACATTACTAAAGCAACAAACTTATAATAAAAATCAGGAACTATTTTATCTTGAAAGCCTAGGAAATGCCCACATTTATAGACAAAATATCAATATTACTACACTTGTCTCGGGACTACAGAACCACGGTTTTTGTATTTGAAGTCTATTTTTAATGAATAGTTTATATTTAAATTGTAAGATCATTTTTTTTTTCTAGTGGATTAGTTGTTTATCGATAACTTACTTATTTGCTCACAATACTGCAGGTTTTATCCGTCAGTGTGAGTAAACTCAACAAAACGGGTGAACTGACGTTAGAGCAAGCTAAATAAAACTGACCATGTTATAAATATGGACTCGTTAAATAAATCCCAGTGTACTTAATTGACTAATCTGGAGCCTTGTTATTAGTTTATTTATTTAGCATCGTGACTTACTACCCGTTCGGGCTTTACGCTTAGGTATTATTATTATTATTATTATTATTATTAGCACCGCGTCTTACTACCCGTTCGGGTTATACGCACTTACGGTAATGTGTAATGGTAGGGTGATTGTGAGATGAAACGGAAGACCTACAGCTTAACGTGGGATCCGAACCACGGTGGAGGCCTGGCATTCCCCACATTCACAAGATGTCTTGTCAGAGGTGAAGGAAGGGTTTGGTAATCAGATAAATCTGTGCCGGGACCGAGGATTGAACCCCGGCCGCCAGCACAGAAGTCTGACATCTTACCCCTAGACCGCCAGGTCACCCGCTTAGGTATTAATTACGCTTATGGATTAGGAATTTGGAAGGTTGAATATAAAGAAAGGAAGTGAACCAGCATTTGCGTGGAGGGAAAGTGGAAAACTATTTAAGAAAAACCACCCCACTTCACCCGACCAATATTTGAATCTTGATCTTCCCATCCTCGGCAGTCTAGCTCAACTCGACTAGCGCGTTGGCTAACTAACCCACCTCTGGTTTTGGAGCTTTGTTGATAATCATGATTTTTTTTTATTGGGACCTTTTTTTAGTAACGCGTCTTACTACTTATTCAGGTTATACAATTATGTATTAAATACAATCATGTTTTAAGGGATGAGGAGGGTTATATTTAGAGGAAGTTTACCCACATTTGCAAAGAATTGACGGTGACCTGGCGGTGTCAGACTTCTGTGCTGGCGGCCGGGGTTCAATCCTCGGTCCCGGCAAAGATTTATCTGATTACCAAACCCTTCCTTCACCTCTGACAAGACATCTTGTGAATGTGGGGAATGCCAGGCCTCCACCGTGGTTCGGATNTTCCACCGTGGTTCGGATTCCACGTTAAACTGTAGGTCCTTTATTTCATCTCACAATCACCCTACCATTACACATTAGCGTAAGTGCGTATAACCCGAACGGGTAGTAAGACGCGGTGCTAATAATAATAATAAAGACTTGACCTGCAATGAAGTGCATTTACAAAGCTTAGAAATGCTAACAAGTTTCAGGTACATAGCTGGAGACCTGACTTTATATGCAGTTGATGAAGAGGCATACTCGATGTATTCATTGGATTCAATAATTTAGCCAGGTAGTTGATAACATCCTCTTCCTCCCCTACTAGGTCTGTTGACGGATTCACCTTTTTGTTCTCTATCATCTAGCTGATCTAGTAGTTTGGCTATTGCTTTCTTTTTTCAACAGTTTTATTCTTTGGGACCTACAGTAGCCCCATGGCTTCTTTGGTGCTGACTGACAGCTCACAGCTGACAATTAAAAGCTTTGAAAAGTTACCAGACCTAATTATGTATTCCTACACCGCACCATATAATCTGCAAAAACATGTGTTTAACAGCTGTCACTTCTGACGGTCAAATTGTAGGTATATACCTAAATTTTGACTGTCAGAGGTCAGCTGTGAGCTGTCAGTCAGCACCAAAGAAGCCATGGGGCTACTGTACATATGAAGATTTGATGGAAGTTCTAGCTTAGTCAGTGCTGGTCTCTCTCTGGAAGAGTGGGCGTATTTGACGGAAGTCCTATGTACAAAAATCCTCTCTAACCTGCAAGTTTTCATACTGTTTCAATGAGCTTCGTAGCTTCTTTATGGAACAAAAAATAAAATTAATTTGGTTGGATATAGTTAATAGATTAAATATCTATTTCACATAGAGCTAATACATTTTGTTGAATGTCTAGTCTTTCAACATTCAGCTTCAGAGCTTCGAAAGCTGCTTTGAGTGAAATGATAAAATCATCCCCCATTGCTAGAGAACACTCCATCAACATCTGTCTGTGAACCGTACATCTCTTTATGAACACGAATCTGTATGTGTAGGTAAGATTAACTGATAACTTATATTTATTACCGAGTCTTTCTACCTGTTCAGGTTATACGCGTACATGATAATTACCTTAATGGTGTAGGGATGAGGGAGGAAAAGTTATAGTGTTAATGTACTCGCATTTGCATGGAATAAAATAAGGAACCCTTTTATAAGATACCCGCCTCTGTGACGTAGTTGGCTAACGCGCTAGTCGTGTTGAGCTCGACTGCTGAGGACGGGGAGATCGAGGTTCGGATCTCGGTCGGGTGAACTGGGGGTGGTTTTTCCTAAATGGTTTTCCACT
>CABEEJ010008116.1:8805-25880 GCA_901482245.1 Timema douglasi
TATATATATATATATATATATATATATATATATATATATAAATTATTAATACAATAGATAAAAAAAATATGTTCATATATATCTCAGTAACTCTAAACGAAAATCAGGCGACACTTCAGACAAATTTAAAGTGGATGGGTTCAATATTGGTTTCCACTTTCATGTTGCCTTTCGGAATAAATTGTCAAAAGTCCCCATAATTTGAATGTACGCATATAATTTTACCGCGCGTAAACGGTGTTGAGAATGGTGTATTCTTATTGTTTTTCGTTAACTTTATGACCGTGAGATATATTAACAAGGAAATAATATCGGAAATCTATATATAAAAAAGGTTATATAGTGTTTTGTGAACTACTGATCTACTTGTATGTAGGATAGTGTCAATGTTTTTAGAAATATTGTAACTACCTTGCATCATTTGTGCTATCTATATTCAGGTGAAACAACTAACAGTACTTTGTACTTTCCGAAGATAACCGAAGGTTTTTAATTTACATTTTAGGCCAACTGCCTTTATGCCAAATGCCTTTTAGGCCAAACTTCTTTAGGCCAAATGACTTTTGGTTTCATTTTTAGGCTAAATGATTTTAGGCCAACTGCCGCGTCCCCCAAAAATACACACAACAGAGTGGCGTTATAAGTTAGGACTATTTCTATCACAAAAAGAGGGTAGCCATTAGAATATTTTAATTGTGAAATTAAATAATTATTAATGAATATGATTAAAACTCCTCTTTGATATATTCACAGCATCTTGGTTAGGTTCTACTGCTTGCCATTATATACAAGTATGACAACTTAGCATGAAACTTATTAGAAGCCCTATCTATTTGATTCAAATTTTCATGAAGTTGTAAAGTTAGGTTGGATTTGGTTAGTTCCTTTAAATTATGAATATAACAATTATTTAACATTTATTTTTAGAATTTTATAAATATTAGAGGAATTTTTTTAAGCTGGCAGTTCTGAGAATCTAATATTTAAGTGGGCTATTTGGAAAACTTTTTAGTTTGGACTGACTGCTGAAAAGTATTTTTTGGTTTACAAAGTTGGAAGTATATTTCACCACCGTACGTGCATAATATAGTAAATAACATGAAATACTTTGTTGATCCATCAACTGGAACATATGCACTAACTTTTTGGGGTTTAGATTGGGCAAAGATAAAAAGCTTTTGCAGGGGATTAGACCTTTTACGGTTAATTGAGGAACACATTATTGATCATGTGGTTGGACACTTCCTCCGAAATTCAAGCTTTCCAGGAAATCCTTAGGCCTAAGATTATGGCGTAACGTAATACTGTGAAATGGGTGATTCGTGCGAATATTTTCTAAATCATTGTTTTGTATTAATCTTAGTATATATATATATACATATGACCCTTTCTTTGTGCCTGATAAGAATAATACCCAATATACTAGTATTCTTTCACTGCCATTGGTGCTTTTATTTAAATGTGGGCACACATATTTACTCAAGCTGTATCCGAATAATCAGATACACTTGACTTGATGCTGACTTGACTGTACACTCAAAAGTTATTTGAGACCAAAGACTGCAACAGACTATTCGAACGGCAAAATATTCTTTTCACATCCTTGAGTCCACAGTGCTGCTTCCTACCAATGATTTTAGAAACTATTTTAAACGCCAACTATCAGCCCGAATTATCGTAGGCCACTTACAGATCTGTGGTGACTTATTTTCACCGCACATAACAAATTAGCCAAACTATCCAACACAACACAAAACAATACGACTTTACAACACTACAAAACAACCAGTATATTTAAAGTAAGTTAAAAAGATCACATTACTCTACGAGCTCTCTCTCTATCAGACGAAAAATTAAACAATCGCTGAACTAACACCGCATCTACAGCCTGTCAAGGGTAACTTGCTGTCGCCCTTGGATTCAAGGGTGTGTGAGGGGTGCATTTGCACACTTCCTAACTATTTGGACAGATCTGCACTTGATCACGTGATTGCTAATGCAACTATCAAGTGTACTACATCAAGGGTCGACGGCGCGTGAAGTAGACAATTCGGATAGGTACAGCCTAAGTTGTGAACTCTGTATAACCTAGTCCTTACTCCTTAGAAAGTTAAAGTTGACCAACTTCTACACAGTTACGGATAAGGACTCTGTCCAGAGCAATCAGATACTTTAGCATATGTTTCTTATGGACTACGGACATAGTCTGTGTTGGGGCCTTTTCATGGACCAATATTTTTCTTCTAAAGCAGATTAACAACTCTATTGTATAGGCCCTATCATTTGAGTTCAAATGTTAATTGAAGTTTACCTACTTTGGTTTATTTAAATTTTAAGAATCAACATTTAATTAAACTAATAAAAGTAATTAAATCAATTGTTCACTGATATTAATGCAATGTATTTTCGTTAGTTTATTTTTGTCGCCGTTTTAATTTATAGATTGGCCAATACAAAATACGATAGTGGACCCCACCTCCCACCTGGCAATTGTAAAGATCTGATGGAATGTGCATTCATCCGTTTAGTCCCTAAACTAAAACATTCGTATTTAAAATTCTCATTGCAAATTGTAAATTTAGTAGGCCTACGAATAGGTCTTTGGCCAGATTTTCAAGTTTTGAGTTACAGGTAAGTTTCTTCCAGCTGGAGAATCTTGTTTCATCTTTATTTGGAAATCTATGTCTAATAAATGTTCTTTTTAGACATCCTGGAAAAAAACACATATTTGAGTAGCCTAGATACAAACTCGGCCAAGTCCATTTTTTTTGCAAAAAGAGTTAAGGATATGTTCTTAAAGTATTTTTCACGCTAAATCAGATTCTGAATGCGGTTTATTACAAAAACGGCCGTAAACATGTAAAAATGGTAGTTAAATATGTTCTTGTAATTACAAAAACGTCCAAGTCCAAAAGCACTTTGTTACAAAACCAGCCAACTCCACTTGAGCAAATCAGAGAGCTGGATTCAAGCACGTGACCACTGGAATACCGGAAGGTAACCATGACAAAGATCCAGATTGTGAGTGTTATAATGGAGATAACAATGACGAACTGGAGGTGATAGAGATTGTCTTTCCGCAACAACACTAACACTAACCTTTTTCTGTTTAACTTCATTTTGTATGGTAATCACCTGTATCCCAATATTATTTTAATAGAAAGTCTTCTTTTACTTGGTAAGACTCGAATTTTTTAAGTGTTTAATAAACCTATACCTTAAAAATACTAATCTTTCTATGTTTTAATTATAGCACCACGTCTTACTATCCGTTCGGGCTATCCGTTCGGGCTATACGTTCGGGCTATACGTTTGTGTACTAATTACGCTAATGTTTTAGGAATTGGGAGGATTTAATTTAGAGTAAATGAATCCACATTTGTGTAGAGGGAGAGGGGAAAACAATTTTAGGAAAACACCCCCAGTTCACCAAACCAGAATTCGAACATTGTAAGAATAAATTCATCTTTGTTACAAAAACAACCAACTCCACATCTTGGTTACAAACCGGGCCAAGTCCATTTTTCAATTCTCAATAACTAGTTATCGTTTAAACTTTTGGGTAAAGAAACGTTGGAAATTATAATTATAAGTTGCCAGCTTGTTACAGAAAAATAATCCCATTTTCATCTAGTGTTCTTTATAGTGAAACCAATGCCAGGTCTCCAACGTGGTTCGGATTCCACGTTAAACTGTAGGTCCTCCATTTCATCTCACAATCACCCTACCATTACACATTAGCGTAAGTGCGTATAACCCGAACGGGTAGTAAGACGTGGTGCTAATAATAATAATAATAATAATAATATAGTGAAACCGTTTTTGGCCTCTCCTGGAAAAAAATATTTGAACGGACTTGGCCATGTTTGTAACTAGACTACTCATTTATAGTAAACCATGATGAAATGAACACTTAAAAAAATTTATAACAAAATATTATCACTATTAAAACATATTTACAATCATAAAGTATAAAACGCCTTGACAGTTCAATGTTTTGTAAAGTTTGAATCAATCGTCCAATCACAACTCGATATCTGCCTACATTAGCGATTGCCGTGGTTATAAAAAATAACTAAAATAAGGTTGAAGTAGCTCTCTGTCCATCCTGTAAATAGCGAACCTAGCTTGCATTATTACACTATGGCTTAGCTTATAAGTTAGACACATAACGCAATTCGTCAAAGTAAGACTGCTACCTTTCATGGTAAACAGAGTGTACATACATACAGGTCAACGTAGAACTGCACTGTAAGAATTTATCTGAAGTATTTGTACATCAAGGTGAAATTCAATTTGTTGTGTAGCGGCCGTATGGGTACGGTACCTGGTGATCGTTCCGAGTACTATCACGGGAAACTAAACAATGTCGAGACATGCAGAGCCACCTAGTAGCTAGCTGACACACCAGCTAACCTCACGACTCTCCTCTCACAGGTCAATCATCGCATGGCCAATAAGACGAGCCACAACCCTTCAAAAATACCCCTAGTGCGTGACAAGTAGAACATCCACAGTCAATAACGTTCGCAAAAGAATGCGCCAAAACATTAAGACCAAACAAAAATCAAATTTTCCAAAAACTAAATATATAATTAACTTTGTACATATACGTAAATCTTTGGGGTAACCGATTTTATGCATGTTAAAATAAGAGATGTTATGATATATTTTAGAGAGTAAGCCTCAGGGGGAGGTTTGGGGCCAACCTCCCCAAATGACCATGTGTGCTTAGACCCAGGGATAAGGAAAATTGAAATCAGGAATAAATCTCTCCCTCGTTTCATTAAGCATTTATTTTAAGACTAACCGATCTAGCTCTCTCTCACACACACCTTTCCCCTTTTGAGCTTAGGACTTTCAGGAACTCGGTCCCTCTCCGGCCGACTTTATGGAACGGGCCACTGCAATCTTAGTAGTTAATTTATTATATTGATGCTAAGTTGGACTTTTTCCCCTTGTGAGTAGGATCACTTTCTTTTTTCAGTGCAAACATTGGATTTTAGCGGAAATAAAGGTAAGTATTTTTTTTAAAATTAATAAACCCGGTAGAGTTATCATAATTATCTAAGAACGTTAGTATAAATTAGTTAATCAATGTTCTGCCGGGAACTCTACTATCATCTTCCTACCCCCACCACTAGCCTGCCTACCCCCACAACATCAAGACAACCCTCAGACGTTAAATGTTTATATAATACAGAAGTCATCAAGTAATATTAAAAAGCCAATACCAAACAACAAATTTTCGACTTGTGCGTTTATTATGTTAGAAATCCCGGTATGGGAGTTTTTTTCCTACTAGAATACTACTACATAGAACTATTGTGGTAAGGAAAAATACCTACAAACTTGACAACCTTCAAAACTCAAGCGTTTAGATCCATATCTCTCCACTAGAAAGCATGAACAATCTTCTCTTCTCATATTCGACATGCGACCTTGAAGGGTGGGTTTTAAGGCATTCCTCCCCCCTCCCACCTACTTTTGTAAATAGGGAAATAAGCAACTTGAAGACTTCCGTAAAGCTACCCCCCCCCCNCTTATACACGCCCAGATGTGGAAAAGGGGCAGTGTTTAAAGGGGGGAAAAAGCAACTTGGAGAGTGCCGGAAAGGCCCCCCCCCCCCCCCCTCTAAAACTCTAGTTTTTATGATTCCAATCGTTTGGTCCTTGTTTGTTCTGGATTGTTCAATAATTTGGGTTTTTGTTTGTTACGTTTTGATACAACTCCAAAATTAATTATACATATACATTTGAAGTCCATGAATTTGCCCTTATCCCCTTTTAAAGGCTATTTTTTATGATCATAATACTTTTTTTTAGTTTGTTCCAGATTGTTCCGCAAAAAATCACTTTTTCGTTTTGATACACTCACAAATGATATGCTTACTCCGGACCTCCATGAAGTTGCCTCACCATCCTTTACCCCTAAAAACATTTTAAAAAAAATAATATTTTATAATTGTAATAGTTTGTTCTTCGTTTGTTCCAGATAGTTCATCCAAAAAATATGCACGTTTCGTTTTGGTAGGACAACACATGATATATTTACACAAGGAGAGCCGATTGGCGCCTTTTTGGCAGCCTAATTCTCCACATACAACTTTTAAAAATCTATATTCCATCTTTGCAGTCAATAATTCGTTCTTGTTTCATTTTAGGTGAGGTTTTTTTTTGCCGCAAAAAATTTAATTCATTACCTTTGTAAAGCCTCGAAATTATTTTTTATAGTAGTAGCTCTCTCACATTCTTTCAAAACTAGAACATTATTTTGTTTAAAGTTTTTTGTTAGTTTATTTGAATGTTCCATAACATGTTTATATTTATTTTATTCTGAATTGCTTTAAAAATGTGCTTGTTTATGTTTATAGTTTTAAAATTAATATATTTCAATCTCTATGCCAAGCTCCCTTTTTCTACCTCAATGAGATAAAATACAACAAAATTTTGATTTTTGATTTTATAACTTTATTTAGTTTGTTCTTTCTTAGATCTCTAAATAAGCTAATGTCACTAGTGATGATGGCCTTTTGTGTGTGCGACCTGTATGGTCACATTGGGTGTCAAGTGAATAATGTTCCACCCTCTGTGCTTAGGGTTTGGAAAATAGTGTCTTTGATTCGCTCACTACGCACAAAAAAAAGCCATAAAGAGGCCAAGCAAGTAGGAAATACAAAAACTGGGGCGACCTTGGTCTACAACTTATTGCATGCCATAAAACTATTGGTAAACAAAAGTATTTTTATACCTCTCACTTCCTACTAAGGTATTAAATATTGGTTTCGTCTACTTGGGCAGTTGTGAAATCACCGACAGTGACTTAAGATATTACCCCCCCCCCTCCCACTCCCCCATAAAAACAGAGCTCAGAACTATATTCTCCTGAAGCGTTACACCACACCCTCCTTTTGTTTGCTACTATTACTGTTATGATGTAGTAAGTACAGTAGCCCCATGGCTTCTTTGGTGCTGACTGACAGCTCACAGCTGACTGTCAGAAGTGACAGCTGCTAAACACATGTTTTTGCAGATCATATGGTTCGGCNGTGACAGCTGCTAAACACATGTTTTTGCAGATCATATGGTTCGGCGTAGGAATACATAATTTGGTCTGGTAACTTTTCAAAGCCATTAGTTGTCAGTTGTGAGCTGTCACTCAGCACCAAAGAAGTCATGGGGCTACTACTGTAGTAGCTTTGACCACAAAGAGACGTAGTTGGAAGGAAATGTAATTTATTCCAATTCTGGCACTTACGAAGAGGACTAGGTAATTCCTTGACGATGAAAATTATTTCTTCAAATCAAAGTTTATTAGCAGGACCCAGAATAAATTACCAAGAAAGTGATTATAAAATTTCTATTGAAGGTCCTGAAATTCTAAACAATTACTACAAATTTCCAACAAAAAAAGATAAAGAATTAAAACAAAAAACTTGAAATGAATTCACACGACTAAATTAAACACGCACTTTACAAATAGAACAAAAAGCTAGCTATGCAATAAAGTCCTTTAACAACTTAACTCTTTCTTGCATTCTGGTAAATGTAGCATTGATTGACAAAAATTTGTTTAAAAAAAAATCCCATCCGAACGCAACTTTTCACCTCTTCATTTCAGCGTTTCATAGGTAATGTGGATTTTAGAAACGTGACAAACAAAGAGGATACAAAGTTAAATTTCAACATTATCTCCTCACTCTGACAATAAAAAATGTATTGAGTATCTATACATTCATAAAATTTCTATAGCATTTGAAAATATACTAATTTAACACAAGTGCCTAAATAGTTTTCAAAACGGAACAAAACAATCAAAACAATCTGAACAAACGAGGGACAACCGATTGCAATCATAGAAATATGAATTTTTAAAAGCCAGCCCCTTACGAGTATACAAAGTGTCACAAGTTCTTGTCCCATTTGTGCAAGAGCGAAGGCGGTACAAAGGAGACTTTTTGCGGAACAATTCAAAACAAACGAAGAACAAACGATCGCAACAATGAAAATGTCAATATTCCAAAGTGGGGGAGGCTACCATGAAGTTGACCCTTCCGATGTAAACATATAATTTGTGGGCCTATCAAAACGGAACAAACAATTTCTTTTTGGAGCAATCCGAGACAAACCAAGAACAAACGATTACAATAATAAAAAACCCGGATTTTAAAAAGTGGTGGGCCAACTTCATGGACGTACCAAAGTAGGCCTATCCTTCCACGCCAACAAGAAAAGATGGATCACGGAAACCGTAGATGGCGCTAGTTACCGGACAGGTCTTGCGGAAAAATAATACGTTAAAAATATCAGTTTTTGAGAGAACGAGTGGAATTTTTATGTTAATAATTTCAACACACCTTCTAAGATAATGTATAGATGTTTATAAGCTATTACATTTCCTTATTTTTTGTTATGCAGCCGGCAGTTTTCTATTGAAAAATGTCAATATTATCGATATTTAATCACTGTTAAAATTATAGAGGAGGTTTGTATATAACTTAATCAACATGCTTCTATTCTTGATTGAACCGTTTAAAAAAAAAAAAATTGTAAAAGAATAATTTTTTTTGAAGATAACCGTTTGTTCCCACGGCTCTGCATTTCCACGACAAATGAAATGGGCCAATCGCCTTAAGATAAAAATACTTCTATAGTATAATTTTGTTTACAAAACGCTTAATTCTTTTTGAACATATCTACCTTTAATTGACTAAATTGAAAAATAGCATTTGGGAATCGGAATTTAACCCGAACCCAGGTGTAATTTTGAGTGTATTCGATTATGATTGAGATACGGCTCATTTCCCTAAGTATAATCGCTCATCCCCCAAGCTTTGACTTTCATACACAGGTACTAAATTGTAGACCATTGATTCCTTCTATGCTATTTTTACTTTATCCTCTACAGAGAACATATTGTAATTTTTAAAAATTCGACCTCAAAATGAAGTTGAATATTGACATTGAATGTGCGTTTGAACCCAAATAAAGTGTATTTGTAGAATCTGTCTGTCCCTCGCCTCGGTTTGCCACAAAAACGATTTGACTGATTTTGTTCCACCTTTATATTTTTGGTATTATTTATATAGTATATGTTTATAACTTTCACTATGTTTTAATTTAACCCTTAGATTGAGGGTAGCTTATCAAATAATATTTTTGATTAATCTGAAATTTTTCGAAAATGACTCAAACAATTTGGCTTAAATGGATATCTGGGGTGTATTTGACATGACAAATAGTACCGTATACCTATTTTTTGGGATAAAATTCGTTTAAGGGTAGCGTACTAACGACTAGTTTTTGAAAGTTTGATGTTTTTATGAAAATTAATCTACGATTTTGTTTAGAATGTACATCAAAGAAGTGTTTTCCATGATGAAAGGTACTGTTTACTTGTTTTTCAGAGAATAACCGATTTATAGTTAGCTTACATGTGACTTATTTATTAAATTCAGAATATTTCAAAAATTGTTCTAACGTTTTTGTTCAAATTGAATATCTAGGCAATGTTTTACATGATAAATATCAGGGGCATATAAAGGGCGAGGTCAGGGGAGGGGGGCTCGGAACCCCCCTGGAATGTTATGTACCCCCATAGGCGATTCATTTAATACGTATAAACACTTTTATAGAATTAAGGTATAGTAATATTTTCTCCCCTTAAAAAAAAATTAGCATTCTGCTCTCTTTGACATTAGATAATAAACTTTTTAAATGAAGAGAAAAAGTTGACATTGAACTCCATGCAGGACAAACTTGACAAATATTCAATAAATGTTGATATCACCATATAAAGAAAATTAAACTTTACGTTTGTACTGAAGTAATATTTTATTTAGTTTGACGAAATGAATGTTTTGATGTAAAAACTACAGAAACACTGGCCTTTTCTCGCGTCCCCTGCAACCCCACCTTAAATAAATAATACAATATTAAAAGAAAAGCTCCGGTACAGTAAACTGTAGAGTATATTATTGTCTGGTACAGTATTGAGATGAATGATAAAACAATAAGTACATCTTTACAAAAAGCTTAAATACAGTGTCATAATCAATGGCGTATTAAAAAGTACTGTCTTTACAAAAAGAAAGTCATATTTACAACTGTTCGCTGTGATAATTAGTAACTAATTTAAGTCTACAAACAAATTGAATATAATCTAAACAACAAACCATTATCATTATGAAAACCATAATTATTATAAATATTGTAAATATCCATTTTATAACATGCTATTTTTTTTTAAATTTGACTTTCAGGTACAAGCTAATTTAATTTAGTACCAATTTATTAATGTAATATCACGGAAAAAAAAGAACGTTAAGAACCTATTATGTATGATTAAGTAAGGCCTAAACTTCTAACCTTAAACTAAATACAAATAAAAATCAATTAAAACTTAAATGACCATTCTGTGATTTTTTTCCCGGCTCCCAGTTCAATTGTGATATTCGATTGAGCCTAATTCCTCTTTTTACTTTCTCGCTATCTTACAAGTAGAGAAAGTATTGTGATCGTCAAATAAATTGAACTCGAGATTTTGATGAATCTCAACGTTTCATGACACCCCGAATAAAAAAAAATTGTTTTTGAATTTCCGTTTGTCTGTCTGCCTGTCTCTCTGTCTGTCTGTCTTTACCTCCAACTAGAACCTAAACTATTTTACCGATCGGGGTAAGACTATGTATCTAGGGTTTTCATAGGGTTGCCCCAAGGGATTTTTGGAATTGGATATCCAACCCTAAAATTAAGGGTAGTTTACTGAAGGGAGAAAAAACAGAAAAAGTCGGTTTTCTCAAAACCGGCTCTAACGGTTTTGATTAAATTACATTTCTAAACATTTATAAATATTCCAAAAGAAATGGCTACTCTCAATATTTCGGCAAAATGACATTAAGGGCGCCGGTCTGATGCGTCAATTATCATTTTTTATCATATCTCTGAAACTATTTGAGATATTAAATTACTTATCATTACAAATGTGTAGATCTATTTATAATACAAATATTTTGTTCGAAACTAATTTTTATAAACCCAATAACTTTAAAGCTATACGCAAATATTTACCTTTGGCGTTCGAAAAGTTAAAACAATATTAAGTATTGCGACCGTTAATAAATCTAACCTGAAATGTAGATGGATGTCGACGTCTCATGAACACCCCTGAACCCTCCACAGTGGTATTTGCAATGCTATCTGTCTGTGTGTCTGTTTAACATAAAATTAAGATTAGTTTAATAAACGGCGAAAAGAGAAGAAAAATGATTTCTTCAAAATCGGCTCTATTTTGATTAAAATACGTATCTTGGCGTTGATTAAGATTATAAATAGAATGGCTATTTTGATTTTCCCATGAAAATGACTTTTAGGGTACTTTACAGAAGTTGAAATGTCCGTATCTCCGCAACTATTTGAGGTACTAAATAACTTATCATTGCAAAATTGTAGTACTACTAAAATAAAAGGTTTTTAAATGAAATATAGTTTTATAAAACCAAAAGTTTCTGAGATATTGTCAATATATTAATATAATTTTGTGAGCTTTAGTTGTAAAGAGATACTACTTAAGTTTCAAACCAATAATTCTCCAACGCCATAAAGTAATTAAATATAAGTAAGTCTCTAAAAAATGTTATGTTATTTATCATTAAAACTCCTAGGAGAAATGTTTGTACAACAATGATCTATATCCATTTTAGACTCAATAGTCAATATTTACATTTTTTAATTGGTCAAAATTTATAAATGAGGAATTTAATAGCAATGCGATAGCATGAAGATGTTCAACAACTAATGAAATGTTAAAATTTTAACCGGAAGTCTAAATTTTAATACGAAGTGTTGACCCTTGTGGACACAATATTGAGCTTTCTTATCGGTCCAAACATACAAATGAGGACATTAATTCCTTAAAAATAAAATTTTAAAATTTAAAACCCCAACTCAAAAAATGTTTTACATAAGTATAGTGCAATTTACGATTCGGTTTGCTAGTGTATATTATTTCGTTACACATATGTTATGAGTTTTGGGTAAATATCTCCATTTTCAAACAATAGAGCGAGAAAGTCCGTGTGGAGTTCCGTGCCATTTTTTTAATTTCATTTTATGGTCCAAAAGGTATCAAATAGAATCTTACATCCTTATCGATTCTCCATAAGAACCCAGCAGTCCACAGTTAAGTAAAGTGGCAAGCGCGAGAGTCACGCGGGCCAATCACAGCCCGCCATGACAATCGTCGTCTGTACTTTTACCACACATAGCTTGATGCTGGATTCACACGTAAAGCTAAGCTACACCATGATGTGTACTTTTTTTCTCTTGTGTTTCACACAATGAGCTGTACTACGCTATGCTTTGAAAGGTTTAGTAGAATATTTTGTAGTCTAGAGACAACATGGCCATTTGTAATTTAAAAATTTACCACTGATTATATAAAGTGTTTAGCTTATTCTGGAAATCATAGCGAGGAAGAGGAAGGGTTGTTGTTAGCAGAAACAGCGATGGATGACGAATAAACTAATCTGTTGTGGGTAAGAGGTTAACTTTGGTGAATTCCACCATTTTCTGGAACGATAATCCAACAACACAACATATATATAAAACAAAGCACACACACGTTCTTTAAGATAGCTCACGTTTCACAGCCACACATATTAGGAGGGATGAGGTGGGTAACTGTCCATTGTGCGCATGCGCAGCACAAAGTAGCGCGAGTAAGATGTAAAAATCGCCCGGTCCGCGATTTCGCTCGAATAGCGTGGCATAGCATAGCATAGCATAGCGTAGCGTGATGTGTGAACTGGTTCGTTTAAATACTTGGCAAGCCATTTCAAAACAAAGTATAGCGTGGCTTAGCGTGACTTAGCATAGCATAGCGTAGCATATCATAGCATAGCATATCGTAGTTTCATGTGTGAATCCAACTTGAATCCTCCTCTCGTGCTTTCAACGGCCGTTGAGAAACATCTCAAAACCACAGTCTAGAATTTCCAACAGGCCTTGTATCTAATTTACTTTGTGGAATCTCTTAATATTATGTGTTCCAT
Source organism: Timema douglasi (assembly GCA_901482245.1). Taxonomy (NCBI): domain Eukaryota; kingdom Metazoa; phylum Arthropoda; class Insecta; order Phasmatodea; family Timematidae; genus Timema; species Timema douglasi. Next base: position 21,857 of record CABEEJ010008116.1, read on the forward strand.
TTAAAGATTGACAATAGTGAGTTCAGAGAATATTTCCTTTGTATGAGATGACTGCCTTATGTTTAAAAATGTATTTAGTTTTTAATTGTTACCAGTGGTCAGGCACGGATTCGGGGAGGCGGGGGAGAGGGGGCCAATGGGTCAAAACTAATAAGAAAAACAAAATGAAATTTCAAATTTTAGAAAGAAAATACAACACAGATAAATTAAACAATTTTTTAAATCTTTTTATGCGCAAGACACCTCTTAAGCTGGGCCCACACATTAAAGAAGACTCTAATAGCTTGAGAGCAGTTCGTCCACGAATACAGAATATAGAGCATGTGTGGACACGAGGAGCGATGGAACTGTGGGGGGTTCTGCCCCCTGGAAATTATTTGCTCCTCCCTAGAATAAATTCCCCCATAGATACATTTCAAATTCTCTGATATTATCGAATATGAAGCTGAAGGAGGAACTTATATCAAACTCCAAATAACTTCTAAATGCATTATATTGTCAAAAATTGGTCGGAGAATACTTCTTCAAATAACTACTAATCTAGAGACATCTAACTGGCAGAAAATGTCACGGGAGGAAAGCTCTAAATAGTTTCCAGGGCCATCCAAATTTTAAAAATGTATATGGAGGACAACTCCAAATAGCTTCTAGATGCATGTAATTTTGAAGAACTTTCAGACAAGGACCACCCCAAATAGCCTAGTTTCTGAAATAATTCAATTTTCGAAATTCTGTAGGTGGAAGACCATTTCAAAGATTATCTTCTAGAAGTGTCTAACTATTATAAAAAAATAAGATGAGGAACACTCTAAATAGCTTCGAGGAGAATCCAAATTTCAAAAGTTTCTAGGGGAGGAACACTCTAAATGGCTTATAAAAGAATCTAATTAAAAAAAAAACAAGGCGAAGACTACTCATAGCTTCTTGAGTGAACAATTTTTTTTTATTGTAAGAGGGCAACTCCAAATGGCTTATAAAAGCTATCTGATTTTCAAAAAATTAGAGAGAATGGACACGGTTTAAAACATACATAAGAAAAATATGAATGAGAACTATTAAATGGCTTTAAACATAAATCCGACATTTTAAGTAACTATGATATTAATATTGTGACCCCCCTATGTAAATGATCTGGATCCGCCTCTGCCAGTGGTAGCACCGGATACTAGTTAATAATTACATCACCACTATCAATGACAAATTTATTAAATCAAAACATTATGTAGATGGTTTGTATTTAAATGTAAGTAATATTAGTAACATTGTGGTCCTACACTCACACAATACGCCTAGCCTTAGAAATAGTATAAACTAAGATTGTTAATGAAGGTATCGAAGATGTATTCCAATATATTCCAATACTATATGTAAACATTTACACGAATTATTGTACTAAGTATATAGACTAAAGGTCTCACACTGTAAGATTATCATTGAATAAAATGTAAATAGTAATTTTGCACGGATTCTCACAGTAGGCAACATTTAGTTCACACAATTACGAAACAAGCAGCTACGTAAATACTTATGAAACATCCTGTTATGTGTAGATGGTAGCCATGGCAATGACATTTTGAGATTTTTCAAAGTCATTGCCACAAAATAATAAACTAGAAATGGAAACTATTTATTTAAAAGAAAATACCTACTTAAATCTAAAAAGAAGCTTTTTTTTAACATTTATGAAGTTTATACTTTCTTGCTACCTTACACGTAGATAAACTATTGTGATCGTCAAAAATATTCAAACTCGAGTTTTTGACGAATTTTTAAGTTTAATGAACACACGAATCCAAAAATGTGGTTTTCGGATCGCCGCCTGTCTGTCTCTACCTCGGGTTAGAGCCCAAACTATTTTACCGATCGGTCTAAAACTTGGTATCTAAAGTTTTCATGGGGTTGCCCCAAGGGGTTTGTGGAGTTTGATATCCAACCTTAAAATTAAGGGTAGTGTCTTAAAGGGCAAAAACAGAAAAAATAGATTTTATCAAAATCTGCACTAACGATGTTGATTAAACTTCATTTCGAAGTATTGATAGATATTAAACAAAATGGCTTCTCTCAATTTTTCGTCAAAAAAACTTTAAGGGTTCTGGTCTGGTGCGTAAACTCCAATTTTTTATCATATCTCTGTAAATCTTTGATATATGAAATTACTTATTATTGCAAATATGTAGGTCTAGATATAATAAATATCCTTTATTTGAAATATATTTTTATAAAACCAATAATTTTCAAGCTATACGCAAATATACATATTTTTTTTAACTTTTCGAACACTAAAGGTAAAGTATTTCAAGGTGACCTGGCGGTCTACGGGTAAGGTGTCAGACTTCTGTGCTGGCGGCCGGGGTTCAATCCTCGGTCCCGGCACAGATTTATCTAGATTACCAAACTCTTCCTTCACCTCTAACAAGACATCTTGTTAATGTGGGGAATGCCAGGCCTCCACCGTGGTTCGGATCCCACGTTAGGCTGTAGGTCCTCCATTTCATCTCAAAATCACCCTACCATTACACATTAGCGTAAGTGCGTATAACCCGAACGGGGAGTAAGACGCTGTGCAAATAATAATAATAATAAGATTATAAATAAAATGGTTACTTTCATTGTCCATGACAATGAATTTTAGGGTACTTTGCAGAAGCGGAATTTTCCGTATATCCGCAACAATTTGAGATACTAAATAACTTATGTTTACAAAATTGTAGTATTATTAAAAATAAAAACATTTATTTGAAATATATCTTTATAAAACCAATAGTTTCTGAGATATTGTCAACTATATTGATACAATTTTGTGAGCTTTAGTTGAAAAAAGATACTAATTAAGTTTTAACGTAATAATTTTCTAATTCCATAGAGTAAGTAAATAAGTAAGACTTTCAAGAAGCTGATGTTATTTCCCCTTTAAATTCTTAGGGGAAATGTTTGTACAGCAATAATCTATCTCTATCATTTTAGACTCAATAGTCAATATTTCACTTTTTTATAAGTCTAATTTTTTATAAATAATGAAGAATTTAAAAGCAATACGATAACCATAAGCTGTGCGACCTCTAATAAAATGCAGATACTTTAACTGGAAGTTGAAATTTTAATACGAAGTGTTGACCCTTGTGGACCAATATCGATCTTCTTCTTGTTTTGTACAAATATGCAAATGAGGATTTTAATTCTTTGAAATTAAAATATAGAAATTAAAAAAAAAAGTTGTACGTAAGTGTTATGCTATTTTTGCTCGGTTTTGCTACTGTATAATATTTCGTTTCTCATATATTACGAGTTTTGAGTAAATATCTCTAATTTTAAACAGTGGAGTGAGAAAGTCCGTGCAGAGTTCCGTAATATTTTTTAATATTGCTATTGTAATTAAATGATTTTTATTTTCTTGTATGATATTTATCTTGCAGTGTGTGGCGAGCTAAGATAACTAACCCTGGCTCAATCGCAGCTAGGTGAATGTCAATAGGTTCTGGTATGCGTGTAAATTGTCATACAAACACCCGGATCAACATACAGCCCGGTTGTGCAGTAAGGCGTGGGGCTAGAAGCAAAAAAATACAACAAATAAATCACTTCAGTGGCCACTTAGTCTAAGGCGTCATCCTTACAATATGCGAGACTGTTTATTATTTAAATTTTAGACACACATCTGGAATGTTTTTATTTCTTTACGAGATATGAAGAAACAAAGGTAGATAAACAAAGAGCCTTGGGTCCAGCGTTTGATTGGTAAAATTGTATTGGGTTTTTACTGTTTTCAGACAATTATATAACTAGAACACGTCCGGATTACATCTCTCATAGCCCAGTTTGTATACAAATTAGCCAGAACTAATGTACAACTGCCCTTAGAACGCACATATGTTCTAACTGTACATCCTTCGTGGGGAGGATATTTACATGTTCCGGTGAGATGAGGAGATGGTGATAGAGAGTATGAGGGAGATAGTGAGTACGAGGGTGATAGTGAGTATGAGGGTGATAGTGAGTATGAGGGTGATAGTGAGTATGAGGGTGA
>CABEEJ010008117.1:12360-25870 GCA_901482245.1 Timema douglasi
GGTCCCGGCACAGATTTATCTGATTACCAAACCCTTCCTTCACCTCTGACAAGACATCTTGTGAATGTGGGGAATGCCAGGCCTCCACCGTGGTTCGGATTCCACGTTAAACTGTAGGTCCTCCATTTCATCTCACAATCACCCTACCATTACATGTTAGCGTAAGTGCGTATAACCCGAACGGGTAGTAAGACGCGGTGCTAATAATAATAATAATAATAATAATAATAATTGTCAGTGTTACCAAAATCGATGACGCCGATATTTTAAACAGGTACACCAAACTCTGACAGCTGTCACCAGTCCTGTTGCCAAAAAAAAACGAAGAGAGGCTGATAATCGTGTACTTGCTGGTATGGCGTCCCTAAATGTAACGTCTTGTTTTGAAATGTGTGGTTCAACCATACTCAGAAAATATCATAATCACTTGGGGGCATTCTTGTGAAGTTCTTAAACAATATACCTCTATCTAATTAGCGCGCTTCTGATTGTATTCCTGCATCTAATGAACGTGATTCTAGAAACCGACTCATCAGAACTCACGACGTCGTAAAATGACGATAGCTGCAGCGACGACATCTCTAACGCGTGGAAAGAGAGGTCGGGTTGTATGAGGCAAGATACAAGATGCAAGATGCAAGAGACGCGCCTCTGCTCATATAATGTTGCACGAAAGGAGGCATAGGTCTAAACGCACCTCAACTGTCCCGTCCTAAGACTTCCCGCCTGCCTAGGTTTCCCTCTGCCTAGATCCGAGCCTTCCTCGGCCGTACGTTCGAGCCGACGATCTCCGGACCTGTAGAAAGGAAGTTGTTCTAGTTCCCCTGCTGACAGCGAGGGCGGGTCTGGTTGTCCGTGACCCCTCCGGTGACCCCCTCGCGAGGTTCGCCTCCAATAATATTGTTAAGGCCCATAGATGGATCTCGACAGCTTCGTGTCGACTCGCGGATAAGATCGAGGGCATCTCGAGCTACTTCGGGAAAGTTAGCGCCGGATCCGTCATATATATATAGATGACTATAATCGGTCGATGTCTGGGTCGTGTTTGAAATGTTCCCGGTAACGTAACCATTCACTAACCAGACCTTATTTCTGAATGAAACTAGATTGGGTGACGTTTGGAAACCTCCGCCCGTAAGTCGTACTCCGGGAACTAGAGTCAACTGTGTTCTTTGCTAGACTGTACCGAGTGGGTTCATAACGCTACTGTGTGGAACTGTCCAGCACTAGGAGAACAAACAGGGGAGCAAGAAAATACAAACGACCTAACCATTTGTTGTGAATCTTCTATTAAATAACATTATATTCACCAAGATTCTTTTTTTCCCGCACTTTCACGCCAATTCTTTTTTTTCTATAACCCATATGGCCCACGATGTCGAAAAAGCTGCTGTCCCCTGGTTTAAGGAGTCATCCATTAACCACCTAACGCTGTATAAAGGGGGTGAGCTCTAATGTGTGCATGGTGTTACATGGAGGGAGGGCACAGCACAGGGTTACGTAGCACAGATCTTAACGTTACAAGTTACAATGTTGATAAAGTAGTGAACATACAGAATATATGCAGTGAATAGATGCCGTCTCTTGGTGTCACAAAAGCTTTCTTATGAAGAAAGTGACATTCAATTCACACTTGATGTGAAGTTACGTGACAGGTTTGAGGGGTCTTCTTCTTGTTACAAAGATTACAGGGGGGAGTCAATAAAGGTAAGGAAAAAAGAGTTGTGTGGCTTTTAGAGGACCTCTAAGGCGTCACTCTCCCGATAGGAGGGAGATCGGGGTTCGAATACCGGTGGAATGTACCGAGGGTGGTTTTACAATATCCCCTCCACACGAATGCGACTACACTTCCTCTCGATTCAAACTTTCCTACCCCTAACACATACTCCTAATAGTTTAGGGCTCTGCGAGAATTCTGATCTCGAGCTTCGAGCCGAGCTCGTCATTAATGCTCGGGATCGAGATCGGAAGGTTTGTAGGCTCGACATTTTGAGAGTTCTCCTGATGCGCGCACAAATCAATTTTTAAAATTTAGATCATACCGACAGTTTCACCCATAATTCATTCGGTAACTTAAATTATTATTATTATTATTATTATTATTATTATTATTATTATTATTATTAGCACCGCGTCTTACTACCCGTTCGGGTTATACGCACTTATGCTAATGTGTACTGGTAGGGTGATTGTGAGATGAAATGAAGGACCTACAGTTTAACGTGGAATCCGAACCACGGTGGAGGCCTGGTATTCCCCACATTCACAAGATGTCTTGTCAGAGGTGAAGGAAGGGTTTGGTAATCAGATAAATCTGTGCCGGGACCGAGGATTGAACCCCGGCCGCCAGCACAGAAGTCTAACACCTTACCCCCTAGACCGCCAGGTCACCTACTTCAGTTTAAAGAAATAAATATATACAATTTTAGTTAAGTTTGGCATCCCCAAAAACTTGTGCACTAATCAGATACTTTCTAAATACATAATGGGCCGACGCAAAGAGATGCACTTTCCCCGTTACTTTCTATTCTCGCGCTAGTATTATACTCGTATTAGGGTAACGTACGGGAGTAGAGGGGGGCTGACATTAAACAGAACAATGCAGATATTAGGATACGCAGGTGACTTAGCGTTGTTGGGTAATAACAAGCAACCCGCCTCGGTGGCGTAGTTGGCTAACGCGCTAGTCGTGTTGAGCTCGACTGCTGAGGATGGGGAGACCGAAGTTCGAATCTTGGTCGGGTGAACTGTGAGGTTTTTTTTCCTAAATGGTTTTCCACTCTCCCTCCACGCAAATGCGGGTTCACTTCCTCTAATTCAACCTTCTCAAGTCCTAATCCATTAATAATCCATTAGAGTAATTAGTACTTAAAGCGTATAACCCGAACGGGTAGTAAGACGCGGTGCTAAATATTATTATTATTAATATCTTTACCGGTTGTTCTCTATTAGTTTGAAACGTGGTGTCTTACCTTCCACGGGGAAAACAAATTGAAAATCCTTAAAAATGTTTAAAAAGGACAAACACCAAGAAAATAGACCTAAAATTCCCAAATAACAACAAAAAATGACCAAAAACTGACCTATAAAATATACATTTCTACAACCAGGGGATCGTGAACAAATTTGGTCTGTGATGAACCAATAGAAAGATGAAATACCATTAAAACTCGAGCCTTTGTCCGTATTGTGTCTATAAATGGGGCTAATATTGGTCGATCGTTAGTGATACTGTCCGCAGGCAGGCCCTTGTACCGCACCCCGAACCACTCGTCTCCCGGGCAGAGTCCCGCGGAGATCTGTCCCCTGATAACGAGAGTGAATGAAAGTGTAACAAGCCCCAAACAGGGGGGCGGGGCCTCCGGGAAAGTCTGCAAGTAGCGACACGAATTAGCGTGTCGACCTCTGACCGTGGCCATGAGCATAGCGCTGGTCAACGGTCGGCGGACGGTGGCACGTCACATCACTGGTCGCTCGCTCTTCATTCACACGATATAGTTCCGGGAGCGGGTCATCCTGAGAGCGACGTCTGGAGAACATTGGGACAATGTGTTGTACACGTGATCGTTGTTTAGTTCGGAGCGTGTCTAGGACATAGTGACATAGTTAGTTGTTCGTCCGGATCTAAATGACTCTAACACCGCGACCCGATGGACCTTCGCGACAACGTTGATCACAACAGGAGAGGGTGTCGTCGCGCCCAGGTGAGTCCATACCAGCGTGTTCCAACCGGTGTGCCGTCAAGGGTCAGTAGGTATCACTCGGTGTGACTATGGGCTATCAGGGGGGGAAAAACGAATAAAATGTACGGAGATCAAAATAACACTTTACCAAACCCTTCCTTCACCTCTGACAAGACATCTTGTGAATGTGGGGAATGCCAGGCCTCCACCGTGGTTCGGATCCCACGTTAAACTGTAGGTCCTCCATTTCATCTCACAATCACCCTACCATTACACATTAGCGTAAGTGCGTATAACCCGAACGGGTAGTAAGACGCGGTGATAATAATAATAATAATAAAATAACACTTCTTTAAATCCATGATCAACTTTATTTGAAAAAACAAAAACAAACACAACTATTAAATATTAATTTATTTTTTTTAACGATAAACTCCCCTTTTTTTTTAAATCTGATGATGAGACTTTGATTTTATAATACGGGTTTTCGTTGAATAATATTCTTGGCTATTAGCACCCACAGTAAGATAGTGTCAACATGACGGTTATCAACACAATATTATAAGACAGGGTGTTTTATCCGCTCCTGTTGATAGGTCACAAGACATGACATGTTATTGAAGAAGGGCCCACATATGATCACATATCAATACTGTTTACAAATTGGTTAGAAATACTTTTAGAAACATTTATTATTTTATATTCAACAAACATTTATGAGGGGAACGGATAAAAACTTGAATTACACATATGCTACAATATCTGTTACATATTATTACATGTTTGTTAGAATAGTTTCCAAAATAAGTGTTCATACATCCACGATCTCTTGTACGTTTGATATTATTATTGACTTGTAGATCTTTACGGAAACATTTCCCTTAAAGTAATCAGTATTATATTATTACTTGTTCAATTGATGTAATGCATAGTATAATTCAATGGTATTAAACCTTTTGTGTTCGTGTAACACCGGATATAACTTGATTTATCTTAAATGTATACCCCCAAAGTTGTTAGGGGCAAAATGTGATACATATTCTATAACCAAGATTAAAAATAGTAAAATTAATAATATACAAAATAATGTATTGAATAATATATTTTAAATGACTAATATACTTGTGTAATTGGTCTATAATGTAATAATAACCACCGCCAGTAGAATATAATAGTCTAGTATTTGGAAAGTTGGTAACACAGCAAGGGCGGAGAAGGTTTAAAATAAATTGAGAGAGTTTCACTATTTTGGTTTCATAGGTTAAAAAGAAGAAAATACTTTCTCTAAAATATTTGATTCAGACCAGAATTTTTCGTTCTCTTTGTTAAAATTATCACAGCATTTAGATCATTAAATACAAACTATCCTAAAGTTTAAATTCCGCCGCTACGGTGGGCACGTCGACACAGGCGCTAGTCTCGTTCTATCTGCCTTGCTGGTCAAGGAAACGTCAGGGTTCGAATTTCGGCTGGTTGTATAGAGGGTGGTTTTCCTTAAGTTGCTTCCCACTCAAATGCGGGTACTTTCCCTCTAGTTTCTGCCTACATCGTTCCTACACCGCGTAGTGTGAATATGTGGCCCTAACAGCTGGTAAACCGCCTCGGTGGCGTAGTTAGCTAACGCGCTTGTTTCGTGTTGAGCCAGACTGCCGAGGATGGGAAGATCGAAGTTCGAATCTCGGTAGGGTGAACTGGCGTTTTTTTACTGAAATGGTTTTCCACACTCCCTCCACGCAAATGCGGGTTCACTTCCTCTCAATTAAATATTCCCAATTCCTAATCCTTTAGCGTAATTAGTACTTAAGTGCATATCCCGAACGGGTAGTAAGACGCGGTGTGTCCTAATGTTCCATCTACAGTCCAATTATCACAATAAGTGTCTTATCTGACAGCTAGAGAAGCTAATAGATCTACTTTCATATATTCATACGTCAAGTACTTTGATCCGTAACTGTGACATTTCATGGATATTAAATATAGGCTACCTATAAAATTAATATAATATTATAAAATGTTTATAATTTTTTACCGAGTAAAATATATATTTTATAAAAGCCCTTTTCTATGAAAACCTCTTTTCTTAGCACTGCGTCTTACTACCCGTTCTGGTTATACGCTTTAAGTACTAATTACTCTAATGGATTAGGAATTGGGAAGGTTGAATTAGAGGAAGTGAACGCGCATTTGCGTGGAGGGAGAGTGGAAAACCATTTAGGAACACCCCAGTTCACCCGACCGAGATTCGAGCCTCGATCTCCCCGTCCTCGACGGTCGAGCTCAACACGACTAGCGCGTTAGCCAACTACGCCACCGAGGCGGGTTATAAAGTTACTAAACAAACGTAAAATCTCACATGTTCTGGCTGCGCCTGTGGAAAATGTACTTTATTCAAATTTGAAATAATTGGCATTTCTAATTAGCAGGGCCCTTATTTTGATGATCTTAAAATTGCCCAAAAAAATTGCCTATAAAGTGACGCTAAAAACTCTAAATAATGACTTTAAATTTGCAAAAAAATTACCTATAAAAGTTGTTTGTAATTCCATCTGATGTATTTATTACAAGAGTTAGGCTTTACATTATACACGCAAGCAAGAATATCTCTCCTGGTTGTCCATTTCCAGTTTTTCCTCGGCCTGGACTCGTCTGGAATAGAATAACCCGTATACAGTTCCAGGAAATCCTCTAGTTTAACATTGCTCAGTTTCCACAGAGGAATGTTCGCAGATACCAGAACGTAACACAAATATTTATAAAATGCTGAGGATTTTTCTTGATTCGTGAAGATAACTATAGCTGAGCCTAAGAGCTCTGCGGAGCACATATTTTTAAAACTCTGCCCTAGACCATGTGGCCACCGATCACCGTGGTGTATAGTTGTCTATCTAAACACTAAATAAAATTCTCCACGGTAAGACTGGTACTTATAACATATTCTTTAAATTTAAAAAAAGAAGACATCTGGACATAGGAATTGAACCCGGGACCTTTGGCTTGGTACGTTAACGCCTTAACACTGAGCTATCCGGGAATCGTCCCATGTCGTTTTTCAACTTAAGGATATGTAACCTAATCAACAAATATGATAGGTTTGCTAATCCATGTGGTGGTGTTTGCCAGACAGTAGTTACCGGGTAAGTGAGGTAATTGTCGGCTTGTTTGATCAGGTGAGCGGTGTGGTAATGGTCGAGAAGAGCTGTGGGTGGTAATAATACACCAGGAAACTTGAGGAGATGATTACTCCCTCCGGGCCGGTTGTAACGATCATGATCGTCTCGCCCATTGAGCCGCGACAGACTCCGCTGATAGCTGACACACTTAGCCTGAGCAACAGAAGTACGGATTGGGGGGTGTTCCGTTGATTCGCACACCTCTGTTGTAAAATAAACACTCGTCACACCCCACGGATAACGCGTCATTTGGAAAATAATACAATCCTAACCGGGCGTTACATCGTGGGACGACAACTCGGAGCTTACCTCAGCAAAGAGTGTGAGGGAAACTGTTGTTAAACCTGCTTCAGTGGCCACATCGACTAAGGCGTCACTCTCGCAATAGATCTTTGTCTACACATGACAGGAAGATCAAGTTTCTAATCCTTGTCGAGTGTTGTGAGGGTGGTTTTCCACTCTCCCTCCACGTAAATGCTTGTACATTTCCTCTTCAACCTTCCTAATCCCCGGGTCCTTAGCATCATAACTGGTACAACCTAAACGGGTAGTAAAACGTGATGTTAAAAATAAATACAAAGTTATCCATCAGCCCTTCTGTAAGATTGTTCTAGTTAGTTATCACTCAGCCCTTCTGTAAGATTGTTCTAGTTAGTTATCAATCAGCCCTTATGTAAGATTGTTCTAGTTAGCTATCAATCAGCCCTTCTGTAAGATTGTTCTAGTTAGTTATCACTCAGCCCTTATGTAAGATTGTTCTAGTTAGCTATCAATCAGCCCTTCTGTAAGATTGTTCTAGTTAGTTATCACTCAGCCCTTCTGTAAGATTGTTCTAGTTAGTTATCACTCAGCCCTTCTGTAAGATTGTTCTAGTTAGTTATCAATCAGCCCTTCTGTAAGATTGTTCTAGTTAGCTATCAATCAGCCCTTCTGTAAGATTGTTTTGGTCTGTGTTTGTTATCTATCATTAGTTCTGTAATAAGACGTGTTTATACTATTAAACAAGAGCGATTCATGTAACGAAGCCTTGGTGTTTGTAATCAACTTGACTCTCGGTGTTTGTGTATTTAGGGCCGGGTCAGAAAGTATTCAGCTGGCCAGCTCCTAGTCATGGGTCGAAGGTCAATACCACACGACGTGCTATTAATGGCCTTAGCGTGTTGAAACTTGCTATCGATACAAGTTAAGAGCGCTTCATCCTACGGTTTGGCGATCAGTTTTTAATTGCTATTCATTTTCATTTCAATAGTAGAAACTACACGGATTAGTTTAAATAGTCAAATAATTTAAAACCATTAACATTGATTGATTGAAATAAAAATAAACATTTTGTCGGTATTCCATGTCTTACTGCCCGTTTATCTACAATAAAGGGGTAGGAAAGATATAGTGGGGCGTGTGCCTTCATTTGCTTGTAAGGAGAGTGTGAAGTCATTTATAAAATATCACACTTAGAACACCCGTCTGCCGGGATTCGAACCCCGTCAAATTTAACAAGACGAAACTAATGCGTATAGAGTGATAATGGTTCCGTTCTGTCTCCCCCCTCCCCCCAACAAAAGATCTAGCGACGCCCATCGTGACCAGAGACGCTTTGAAATGCGACTCAAACTGTCTTCCAACCAGATTCATTTGGAAATACCACGTGACCTCGTGTTTAATGACTGCAATGGGACTTACAAGTCCTGACCCTGGCTAAGGAGGTCCGGACTTCAGTTCGACCTCTGTCCTAAGATCACCTGTGTAAGTAATTAGCTGTCTGATAGGACGCGTAGCAACAGCTTAATTAAAGATAATCTCGTGTTTAAATGTTGGCCCTCAACATAATTTGAATAGGTTGAATGATGTATTTTATGTTGGCGAGGGGGGGGGGGACTATTGAAAGCGATACTGTTAAATATATCACTCACTATCACTATTATTATTATTATTATTATTATTATTATTATTTGCACCGCGTCTTACTACCCGTTCGGGTTATACGCACTTACGCTAATGTGTAATGGTAGGGTGATTGTGAGATGAAATGAAGGACCTACAGTTTAACGTGGGATCCGAACCACGGTGGAGGCCTGGCATTCCACACATTCACAAGATGTTTTGTCAGAGGTGAGGGAAGGGTTTGGTTATCAGATAAATCTGTACCGGGACAGAGGATTGAACCCCGGCCGCCAGCATAGAAGTCTGACACCTTACCCCTAGACCGCCAGGTCACCCACTATCACTACAACTAAATGTTCTTTCTTACCAACCCACGTGACACACTGGGTTTAACCTCATAAGTGAATTCAAGAGCTTATTCAATTAATTTTGAACATTTTATCTATCTCTGTTTGAGCAACCGTTTGTACTCTTTCTCGGTTAGCATATTTCTGTAATAAAATAAACATTGTCGGAGAGCTTCTGTAAAAATGGCGGTCTACAGTGTTTTTATCGCCGCGTCTTACTACCCATCATGGTTATACGTTTTTATATTAATTAGCTAATGGTTTTAAGGATGATTAAGGCTATATTTATAGTAAGTGTACCCACATTTGTGTGGAGGGAGAGTGGAAAAACTATTTTGAAAAACTTTTAACCGACTTGAGATTCGAACCAGTATCTCCCCGTCCTCGGCAGTCTAATCTACTGCGAGAGTAGCGCCTTAGATCATGCGGCCACCGAGATGGGCTAGTAATAATTATTAATGAAGCTTTAATAATTAGTAGAACGTCAACAACATTCAATAAATGCGAAAAAGTTTATTTTTAACCATACCACGTAAACCATACCATTTTAACCATACCATTTTAACAATGCCATTTTAACCATACCACTTTAACAATGCCATTTTAACCATACCATTTTAACAATGCCATTTTAACCATACTACTTTAACAATTTCATTTTAACCATACCACTTTAACAATGCCATTTTAACCATACTACTTTAACAATGCAACTTTAACCATACCATTTTAACAATGCCATTTTAACCATACCATTTTAACAATGCCACTTTAACCATACCATTTTAACAATGCCATTTTAACCATACTACTTTAACAATGCCATTTTAACCATACTACTTTAACAATGCCATTTTAACCATACCATTTTAACAATGCCATTTTAACCATACTACTTTAACAATGCCATTTTAACCATACCATTTTAACAATGCCACTTTAACCATACCATTTTAACAATGCCATTTTAACCATACTACTTTAACAATGCCATTTTAACCATACCATTTTAACCATACCACTTTAACAATGCCATTTTAACCATACCATTTTAACAATGCCATTTTAACCATACTACTTTAACAATGCCATTTTAACCATACCACTTTAACAATGCCATTTTAACCATACTACTTTAACAATGCCACTTTAACCATACCATTTTAACCATACCACAATGTATCACGGCGATGAAGGCAGGCTACTGGATGTTGTGTCTGTCCTAGATTTAAGTTAGTTTGTAAGTCGTGCGCTGATATAACCAGTCGGTACAGAGAGTGAACGCTAAAAACCTCAAATAAATACATCTAAGGATCATTTCCAACTCCGTTTCAAAAGTTTGTCAATCAAGACTACAAATAGTTTCCCAAACAAACAGAAAATGTGGTGTTAAAGTAATCCCCACATTAACACGAACCCCCTTAAGGGACCTTCCTGGTTGAGTGAAATCATCTCCAGTGGTTTATTTTGGTATCTTGGTCTTATCACGCCATTCCTATCACATTCTAGAGGAAAGTACACTCACTGGACAAATATACTCGATTCACGCATTAGCGCGTGTCCTAGGACATGTTAAAGCTTAATTAACCTACCAGATTGTGTCCATTCGCTCGAGTAGATTTGTGTTCCTACAAACAGACAAACACGCAGATATATTAAAACGAGGAATGGAAATATTAATATTAAAACACACACACACACACACTCACTCTCAAGGGGATGGGATAGGCAAGAAACTGTGCAGATCGCTCAGAAAACAACTCCGTATTTTATCCATCCTCAACAACTTCCTCCACACTTCCCTGTCCTTGCATACTCCTTTCAACATCCATACACTCAGTCATACATGCTCTTATTTTTATCCTTACGTTTCTCTTATTCACACACTCTACCTTCATATATTCGTATAACTATTGTGATGCTATCAGTTGCATAAAGCATCACAAATATTGAACTAGTTTAACAACCAGGCCCCATAACATTAATTTACCACTTAACGCAAGTAGCCCGTTTAGTGTAAATTCTTCCATTAAATATGGTTTTACACTCTAAACAAAAACGTTAACATTATTTTAAGTCTTATTTCTATTTCCCACAGAAATGTTAAGTCTTATTTCTAGAAATGTTAAGTCTTATTTCTAGAAATGTTAAGTCTTTTTTCTACTTCCCACAGAAATGTTAAGTCTTATTTCTAGAAATGTTAAGTCTTATTTCTATTTCCCACAGAAATGTTAAGTCTTATTTCTAGAAATGTTAAGTCTTTTTTCTACTTCCCACAGAAATGTTAAGTCTTATTTCTAGAAATGTTAAGTCTTATTTCTAGAAATGTTAAGTCTTATTTCTAGAAATGTTAAGTCTTATTTCTACTTCCCACAGAAATGTTAGGGCTTATTTTTCCTAAGATCCAGATGACCTGGCGGTCCAGGGGGTAAGGTGTCAGACTTCTCTGCTGGCGGACGGGGTTCAACCCTCGGTCCCGGCACAGATATATCTGATTACCAAACCCTTCCTTCACCTCTGACAAGACATCTTGTGAATGTGTGGAATGCCAGGCCTCCACCGTGGTTCGGATCCCACGTTAAACTGTAGGTCCTCCAGTTCATCTCACAACCACCCTACCATTACACATTAGCGTAAGTGCGTATAACCCGAACGGGTAGTAAGACGCAGTGATGATGATGATGATAATAATAATCCTAAGATCCATATTTTGGATCAGTCTAGAAATGACTAGTGATATTTGTAGGAGGAGAGTTCCAACCTACCGGCAGTGCTCTGTACCAACGTGGCTGGCTAGTTGAGATCAGCTGTGAGAGGATCACTGCTAACCCTGCCCTTGTTACTGATGTAGCAGCTGAGAGAAGCACGGCCCTTACATTTCCCGTCAGGGTCAGGGTGAGGGTGTTGACTTCGGGGCACTTGGCAAATCAACAACACGATTGTGCTGTTTTGTGTGCAAATGTTGGTGCCCCTGCGCGCAGAGATCCTCCTATCCGCGCAGTCGAGAAGTAAACTTGTTGCCTACGCAAGATTTCAGGCTTTTTTTTTCGTAATCTTCGAGGTAATTTTACTTCGAACTAAACATTGTTATTATTAGCACCGCGTCTTACTACCCGTTCGGGTTATACGCACTTACGCTAATGTGTAATGGTAGGGTTATTGTGAGATGAAATGGAGGACCTACAGTTTAACGTGGGATCCGAACCACGGTGGAGGCCTGGCATTCCCCACATTCACAAAATGTCTTGTCAGAGGTGAAGGAGGGGTTTGGTAATCAGATAAATGTGTGCCGGGACCGAGGATTGAACCCTGGACCCCTGACACCTTACCCCTGGACCGCCAGGTCACCTCGAACTAAACAGAATAATGTTTTAATAAAAGGTTTATGGAACCCAGAGGAAAGTTAGAACTAAACAAGTTCAACTGTACCAGTACTTTAATATTCTTTGTCTCTGTCTTTCTCTACATGGCGAGTGTTTTAACTGTAACCATTTGGTCGTAAGTGTTCTCTTATTTAACATGTGTGATCAATGATTTCTGCTAGTGCTATTAGTTTTTTTCTTTTGTCACAGGTGAGTGATGGGATGGGTGACATTCTTGTAGCTCCTCACTTCCAGTACTGTAAGTCTCGTTTGAAAATAATTTTATTTTTTACAGTTTATCATACACATTAAAAAAAGCTATTTAACCACGTTACGAATATTCTTTTCGGTAAAGTGGTCGCATAAAAAAGTTACTAAATAGGTTTATGACTCGGTGGTAGTGAGGGCAGACTAGTTTCGTTACTTAAACTTATTTATATGGTGTGTTGATTTTAAGGGAGGCAAGAGATCTGTACTGAGAGGGAGAAGTATTTCAGGATTTCCAGTTAAATCTCCCGGTAAAAATCTACGATTGTTTAATCGTAGGAGAAAGGGATGTATTAGTAAATATTTAACTGTATAATGTTTAAGTACCAACATATGTGGAGGACAGACCAGGGAACAACGTCGTGGCACTTTAGTGTGAGAAGATTAGTGCTTTGTGTGGCAAATAGCCGGAGCTATTATTTATGAGTCTTAGTGACGAATTCTCCATCTAGATATCATATTCTGAAAATTGAAAAATCATAGCCTCCGCCTTAAAATATGAGTGAAGAATGACCCTGGGCACGGGACGATTCCTAGATAGCTCAGTGGCGAGAGCATTGGGCGTACTAAGCCACAGGTCCCGGGTTCGATTCCCGTGTCCAGGTGCCGTTTTTCAATTTTCATAATATAAGCTGGTAATTTTTCTGGAGTTGCGTACTCAGGAAAACTTAAAAATATGTAATAGTCAAATTGCATTTGTTTTATTTTAACCGTTGGTCAAATTGTCCTGGAGTATTTCAGATCTGAAGCAGGAATATCTCTCTATCTCTAGTCAAATTGTCCTGGAGTATTTCAGATCT
>CABEEJ010008118.1:0-25117 GCA_901482245.1 Timema douglasi
AAAGTGAGTTGTCTGGGTTTAGGGTTGGAGGGAGCAGAGTCCGACAACTGTGGGAATATCAGGAACAGATAGAGTGAGTTGTCTGGCTTTAGGGTTAGAGTTATCAGAGAATTAGGAAATACAGCTCATCTACGGTGGGAGGCATAGAACTGACAGCTAGCAGAAGATTGAGAAATGATTAAAAGAAAAACATAATGAAACCAAATTAAACGTTGTTAAAGTTCTGACATCCAAAAGTAACAACTAAATATGTGGTATTGTAGATGATTTGTTTTGGCGAATAGATACATTTTTTTAGCACCACGTCTTACTACCCGTTCGGAATATACACTTCTAGGCTAATTACGAAAATGAATGAGGGAGGTTACATTTATGAGAAGTGCACCAGCATTTTCGTGGAGTGAGAAGGGAAAACCAATTTGTAACCACCCCCCTCAGTACACCCGACCAAGATTCGAACCTAGATCTCCTCGTCATTGTCCGAATAGTCTACTGCAAGGGTAATACCTTAGACTATGTGGGTACCGAAGTGGGTTACTTACTATTTAATGCGTGAAGTTTAATGTTATAGTGTTTGTGTGAAATGATTTGTGTTTTCCCGGTTTTCTAGGTGTTTGGCAATACTATATACAGGTATTGATCATATTTATCAACAGTGACAGCTGAATATCAGGTGGCCCGACGCATTAATACGTGGAATTAAATCTAGTAATTCCTTCTCGCTGTCAATTATGTCAATTCATAAAATAATTGAGGTACAGCTATGTGGTACCCGCATCCGTGGGCACGAGTCAGTCTCGTCTGGTCTTACTTGCCGATAGCACTTCCTATGAACTCTATATTAACCATCCCTACCTGATTAGTCGGAATATGCGAATAGCCCGAACGGTTAGTAAGACGTTGATCACTGGAAAAAGGAGGCTGGTAGGAGTGAGGAGGGGCTGGAAGGCCTAAAAACTCAAAATAACCCAAACTCCCTTCCATTAATAGCTTGGTTTGGAGCACACCAATTCTAGTTTTATAAAATACTAGCAGAAGTACCCAGCATTGCGTGGTTACCCCGGGTAATGCTTTTCTTTTCTTAAGACAGACCGAAAAAAAAAGCTCTTCATTTATTTTTTCTTACCCAATTTTTAATATATTTTAAAACATCTAGTTACAGTTTTAAAATGTCAGCTTTGAGGTGCATTTATTTGTACACAAAATGTCAGCCCTCGGCGGGCGGTAGATATTGCACACAGCTCAGGACAGACAGACAAACTATCTATTTTATTAATACAGATAAATTACAACACCACAATCTAAATGAACATCGATTACATTTATGTGTATTTGATGGTTTAGACCATTGATATTCAACTTAGGGTAGGCGTGCCCCCTGGGGTACACGAGTACATCTTAAGAGTTACGTAAAATTTAATATATATATATATATATATATATATATATTTAATTTACATTAATATATACATATATAATTATATATGTATTTAATTACAACATATATAAATAAGAAATATATATTTCTTAATTATTATAACATTGTTTAATACTTGTTAGGTTTATTTTATACGTGTATTATAGATTATGTATAACATGTATTATGCACCAACAACTCTGAGGGTAAAAAGTTTAATATAAATTATATCTGCGGGTACGCGAACAAAATAGTTTGAATACTAGTGGCTTAGGAGATAGAATTTGTGGTGCCCGTTCGGACCACCCACAACTTGCACCGACTGGCCTGAGGGTGTAAGACGAGGACAATATATTTTAATAACATAGCTACAACACCACACCTGAAAAAGTGGACGAGAAACCACATAGAAGGGAATAACACCCCTATCTGTCCCCCAGCCTCCCGCCAGTCATGTGAAAATGTGAGGCGAAGACGAGGAGTCTAATCAAAACTTGTTGATGAGAAGTTCACACTTCATTACTTGCTGTCAATCAAGTTGACCTTGGGATAATGGGGTAGGATAGGTGAGTGGAAGGGGGGAGGGGGAGGGGCCATCAGTAGCAGCGCTCAAAGATCTGATAGCCAAAAACACCAATTGTAGTTCCTTGAACCCATCATCCAGGCCGTCAGCATATTTACACTAATGGAGGTAGCAGTGACGAAGGTAAAGAGTTCAGAGCAGTGGTCCACTAACTGTGGGTCGCGAGCCACTTTTTGGTGGGTCGAGAATAGATTCTGAATTGTGAATTATCCCAAATAGAGGAGAGATATATTTAAAACTCGCCAAATAAAACCTTAATAAACCAACAATGTAGAGCCTATATTGACTTGCCGCTATGTCAAAGGTGGGCAACGTCCTTAGCATACACCCACACTGGTGATCACGCAGCCTAGGGCGTCAGACTCCCAATATACTGGATTGATTTAGGCGGGGGGGAGGCACGGGCGGGAGGATTGGGAAGGGGAGGAGGGGTTTCAACGCGTCATCCATCATTGGTTTGTTTTTCAAATTTCCTTTTACCCGCTAATTCGGGTGCATTTTTGACTCGACCCTTTAAAATTAAATCTTAATAGCTACGGCGTTTAATATAATATTTTTTAAAAAAGTTAGCGGGTTTTTAAAGGGAACAAACAGAGATTTCGGTCCAGTTTCATAGTCAGACTTCGTAAGCAAATATAATTATTACTATAGCTGCGTACTTGAGACGTACTAGGTCTGACTTTGAAACTGTTCCGCTTCCAGTAATACATTTTTGTTTCCCCTGGGAATCTGACCAGGGACCTATGACTAAATAGAAAGATGAAAAACTGGTTGTGCTAAAGAGCAATACCACACAGTTCTTTGCATATAAATTTAGCCTACTTATCTCTTAGTAAATATGACTCTGATATAATACACGCTCACTAATTTATTGCAAACTTATGAGTAGTTAACAAGATCAAGATATTCAAAATAACCTTAATTTGGCTCCACTAACAAGACTTAATAATGAGGTCGTCATTGGTCTGGTGATTCTCAAGATATGCTTGGGATCCCAAGGTACAGAGATACTATCTCAAGGTTGAAACATGCACATTTGTAATAAATTATTGTTGAAATGTCTAGATACAGGAACTAAATAAGATACTAAGGAGTAGTAAGTTGAAGTTCCTATGTTCAACAAATTTGATAAAGTATTCAGTAAAGAGAGTCTTCAAGGGTTTTTGTTGCTGTTATAAGGAATAATCTGCGAGCTCTTTCTCAATACTGTAAATTGATATCAGCATACGAACTTAATCACAGAACACACACAACAGCTTTATTTCCTGACTGTAAATATCATTATGAAGTCCGACATCTTAGGTCAGTCAATAGCGTGTCTGTCCATTGAACTAAGGGTCCAGGGTTCGATTCCTGGCATGGCAAAAAATGTTAATCATTTGTAAAATGTGGGTTTACCTTTTCACAGTGATAAATTAACGACAGGGGGCTGGGTGTTGTGTCCGTTCTAGATTTAAGTTAGTTAAAAAGACGTGTGGTGAAATAATCAGTTGGTTCAGAACATGCACGTTAAATACCTCAAATAAATGTAATTTAAGAAAATATCACTGTGAAAAAAAGAAACACCAATTTCAAATGACAAATATTCTTGCCACATTCACAGTTACACATTATTTCGACTTTTTGAAAATATTCTTTTATCAAATTTAGAATATTCGCGAACGTTAAAAATAGTGTTTAACTGTGAATGTGACGAGAAAATGGGTCATTCCGTGTGTTTATATCCATTACTGTTTCCAACTTATGGTCTGGGTCAGTTTTTTATTCACGCCTTATATTTTCCACTACTGACTTGCTAGGCCTATCGTAACTTCATATGCCTCAAGACTAGCATATATATATATATATATATATTGTTTATTATCTATCTTGGCCTGGGATCTTATAATTTTAAATCCAGGCCGTATTTACACATTGCCAAAGAATTTTCTACTACTATACAATTTTCAAATGTTCTTTTGTCTAAACAGGTTCGACACCTAAAGTATCTACTCGAGATAGAATTTCATTCTCATTCCAGTTGGTCCGCCCCAGGTGTATTACTTCACCGGTGCCCTCCTCCACTGGTTACCCCATCAGACATGGTTTCTGATCCCAGCCCGACGGTGTACCCAGTGGTGGCGAGCATCCCCCTATCCGCCATCTGGGGAGGCGCCCTTTCGGAGCTGATGACCCGGGGGAACATCCGATGCCCCGATGGTACAAGGGGGCTGCTGAGCAGCCACCTTTCTCCATATTGACGCAGAGGGCCCTTACAAGACCTGATCCTATTCTTCTTGTTTCCAAGAAGAGGGATCTGCAGTCACAGAGTTCCACCCCGCGTCCTATTTATTTCCCCTCGTCTTTACCCAGTATTCGGCTGGAATGATGGTCCTTCGGATTACTGGGGTGAGACCTCACCCACATTCGTCTCAGCACCGCTTCCCGTGTTTCTGTCCTCGTCCCTGTCACTGTCCTCGTCACTGTCACTAGTCTCCCCCCTTCCGTCTCTGGCCCTATGCCTGTTTAGTCCCTGTCACTGTCCTCGTCTCTCTCTGTAGAACTAAACTTCCCACACCAGAATTCGTTCCCCGGACAGCTGTTGCCGTCCCACGCATACGTAATGACCAGATATTCCCTTCCAGACCCATATACACCTTATGGGGCTCTCCGGGTCGACATTATCCGTACATCCCTACTCTCCATCACTTTCTCCCTGTCAGCAAAGTACTCCATCACCCCATCCATCCACAGTAGCTCTAGTACCGCAATGGCACCCATGTACATCCCTACCCTCCATCACGTTCTCCCTATCAACAAAGTACTCCAGCACCCCATCCATCCACAGTAGCTCTAGTACCGCAATGGCACCCATGTACATCCCTACCCTCCATCACTTTCTCCCTGTCAGCAAAGTACTCCATCACCCCATCCATCCACAGTAGCTCTAGTACCGCAATGGCACCCATGTACAATCCCTACTCTCCATCACTTTCTCCCTGTCAGCAAAGTACTCCAGCACCCCATCCATCCACAGTAGCTCTAGTACCGCAATGGCACCCATGTACAAGCATTCCCTCAGCTCTTGGTAGAATATGGCATTTTGATGTTCCGATCGTCTTCAAACCTAGGACAACCACAACATCCAGTCTCCGGTCGTTAATTCTTCGTTGTGAAAGGGTAAACACACATTTCACCAATGATAGGCCTGCATTTTTTGCCCATGCCAATAATCGAACCCAGGACCCTTAACTCAGGCGACAGACACTCGAGCGACTAAACTAAGGTGTTGGATAGTCATTTCGTTTCAAGTGCTACAATATTTTAACACTTTTGAAACTTATACTTTTTTTTTTTTCAAATTTGGATCATATAATGTACCCCCAGCGATAGTCAAATATCCAAATTTTCAGATTTTTAACTGCAGTAAATCTAAGTTACGGCCTCCTAAAATCTAAAAAAAATATTTTATAAAATGCAATTTTCCGCTGACACTTATTACAAAAATAATAATTACTCAAGCTATAAATGAGATTGAAGGTTGGAAAAAAACATGTTGTAGCCTACTAGCTAGAGTCCAATTTTAATAGGAAGAACCTTATATGACTGCTAATAAAAGCTAATAGATCTACTTTCACGTATTACTACATCTACTCATGTGATTTGCAGCCATCGCTTTTGATAAATAATATCAATTAGCAAAATACCCGTTTAGAAAACAACGGATTCTTAAAAATCGGGGAGGTTTATTTTGAAAAAGAATCTATAGTATTGATTACAATGAAAGTGGGAAACTGTCCTTCAATTGAAAATTTCACTGTCAAAATTTTTGTATTTTTTTCGGTTTTTTGGGAGCCTCCTTGTGAATATTCAGTCAACAATTTTTCCTGCATCCTTTATTGACTATGGGTCATTTGTCTGCACTATTTCAGCTTCCTAGGTCATATGGCCTTTAAAATATTTTTGACTATTTTGTTGAAAAATATAATTTTGGGGCCCCCAAAGGAATTTTTGGCCATCATGTATTCCTGCACCCACTTGGGTTAGGGGCTACCTACCTGAAAAATTTCAACTTTATAGGTTTACTGGGTTTCTAGAGTGTTTTAGCTTTGATTTTCTGAAACACCCTTCCCAACCACGAAATATTATTCCTGCATCATTGTAGGTTTGGGGATACTTGCCTGCAAATTTTCAGATTCTTAGGTATTCTGTTTTTCGATTTTTTTTTTTTTTTGGCTTGACAGAGGAACTTGTAATTATTATAGTGGAGATACCGATAACAGGACATTAATAATATACTAAAATATTATCAAGGTTGGTTGCAAGAACAACATTGTATTTTCTAAAATTTTCTTTCTACTAAAATTATGCTACATGTAGGACCTACTTAATTTGGTTCCAAAGTGTTGTAATATTCAGGAACGGTGTACTCTTGTAAAAAAGCTTGCTCTGTTAAAAGGAATCAGGATGTTATTTGGTTAAATACGAAGTAAACCATCGATAAAAAATATCTCCCCTTAGCCTCCCATCCAGATTATGAGTCAACCTTTTCACAGTCTCTATATCTTGGTCCAAATCAAGGTGATAGAGTTGAAATTTCTTCTCGTAGAGTTCACAGCCGTAAATAGTAATAATAAAAAAGCAAGGCTTGATAACTCTTACACAATTTCTCTCCCCCCCCCCCTATTCCTCGATCATTATATTACGTCAAGATCGGTTTCATCCTTTTTTTTCTGTATCGGTACGAGCAACCGCAAGTATCTGTCGTTTTTTATTTGACATTGGAATATTTTCTTTTTCTTTAACACAGCTAATGAACCTTGATTTTACTGTTAGATAATATGTAATTTTATTTTTAGTTGTACGTTTTAGTGACATCGCTGGTCATCAACGATTTGAGGCACGGGAGGAGAAAGGGGACTTTAAAATAATTGTACCAGCATTTATCTTACAAACTTATTGAACTGCCTAAAACTCCAAGGTTCTAGCCGGGATGAACCCAGGTCTCTCAGGTCGGTGGCCAAATCTGGAGCTCTCGCTCCTTTGTCCAGAAATATTATTAATTTATTGGCACTCTGAGTGAGTTTTTACTTTCTAGTGCTAATTGTATGGTAACAGGTTAAGTTAGATTGTAAGTCGTGTGCTGATTCCATCCTGTTATCAGTAAATACATATTGAATATGCACGATGCAGACATTAAAGCGCGTTTGTGTTTTCTGAGTTTCAACTAATAGATAAACACATCGGTGAGCGTGTGGTCTAACGCGTCACTCTCGCGTTTAGCTGGTTCGTTGGTGACGGGGAGATCGGGGTTCGAATCCCGATCTGGTTTACTGAGTTTGTTCATAAATGGTTTCCCACTCTTCCTTTACGCAAACGAGAGTACATTTCCTCTAAAATAATACAATCTTCACTCCTACTACAATAGCGTTAATTAATATGAGCAGGTGACCTAGCGGTCTATTGGTAAGGTGTTAGACCTCTGTACTGCGAGTCCGGGGTTCAATCCTCGGTCCCGGCACAGATTTACCTGATTACCAAACCCTTCCTTCCTCTCTGACAAGACGTGTATTAATCACAACTTGTGGATGTGAGGAATGCCAGGCCTATACTGTGGTTCGGATTCCACGTTAAACTGTAGGTCCTCTATTTCATCCCACAATCACCCTACACATAAGCGTAAGTGCGTAGTAAGACGCAGTGCTAATAACAGTAATAATAGTAATATTAATAATAAATATGCACTTCATTTGTTTGTGTTTTAGCACTGAGTTTTACAACCCATAAGGGTTATACTCTTATATTCTAATAGGATAGGGATGAGAAAGGTTGTATTTAGAGGAAGTGTACCCTGATTTGAGTGAGAGGAGAGTGGAAAAACATTTTGGAAAAGCTACCCTCAGTAAACCCAACCGGGGTGTTAATCCAAAACCTCCCCATCATCGGCAGCAGTCTAGTCTATTGCGAGTGTGACTCCCTAGTTAGACCAAACATGTCAAACTTGCAGCCCGCGAGCCACATGTGGCCCTATCCATAATTTTGTGCGGCCCGCGGACCTTTTTTTAACCAACACATAATGCGGCCCAATTTTCCTTTTCATCGCGAATGTGTATATACACCATTTGGGAATGTTATGCCTTGTCATATTTAATTGATTCAAATTCAAAGCCTTCTGGAGAGGGTACATTTTTTAATGTTTGATAGGTACTGTAAAACATTCTTGGAATAAATATAAGGGATACTTATTATTTTATATTTTAACTTTATTTTTGTATTAAAAAGGTAAGCACCATCCTAGACCGCTACACTTAAATGGGTGGTCGTTTATCAAAATCATTTCAGTCACTTTCTCGCAATTCCAATTACCGCCAACAGCGCTTGTAAGAGCAGAGCAAATGTTTTAAGACAAAGAAGAGGAAGGATAAAATTCAACTATTCAAATAATATTATAAATATTTATAACTTGTTATCATCGGTTTATTTGATAAATATACAAATAATTACATTAATCTTTTTATTTGTTATATCATACCAATAAATTGAGAGTTGAGTTGGTATTATTTATAACCAAAGATAAATATTTTATTTACATATAGACACTCATGCGCAAATCAAGGTTTCCATGGTGATGTAAACCAAAAATGAAAAGCTGAGAATTCTCCTGGAAAATATGATTTGGTTGGAAACTTTTAATATTCATGACATCCTGGGTATCCACTATTTAAAATAAGAGTTCGTTTGTCAAAACCTCTTCAGCCATTTTCTCATAATTTATACAACCAGAAATGGGCTTATCAAATCATATATAAGATTTATTTTTGTATTAATAAGATTTATTTTTGTATTAATAAGATACTAAGTGGAAGTTTTCTAATTAATATTTTTTTGCTGCTCTCTTCAATATTTTAGATTTTTAATGTGGCCCATAAATACATACGAGTTTGACGCTCCTGTCTTAGAGAATTCGGCCACCTTAGTGGGTTATCTTTGTAACCAGAACGGGTAGTAAGACGTGGGGGAAAACCAGCAAACTATAAAATGTTGGCCTTGAGTCAAATAGGGGAAACTGGGCCACTGATGATCAAGGGTTCTTCACCCAAACTTTTCAAGCCCGAGGCACACACGATAACCACACGCCACGCCAAACTTAGCAGCAGCCTTCTGAAGACGGGGAGATCGGGGTTCGAATCTCGGTCGGGTCTACGGGTGGTTTTTACCTAAATGATCCCCCACTCTTCTTCCACTCAAATGCGAGTATACTACCTCTAAAATGCTTAATTCCTCATCCCTACCCCATTAGAATAATTATAATGTATGCACATAGTTTGACGCGGTGATAAAAACCTTAGCAGTAAGCAGTTTGGTCGGTGATGGGTGAAGGCTATTGCTGAAAGACGTGTCTGTATGAAGGACTCGTGCTTGTATGTGGAGTGGAACAGCCATTTTATTCCTAATTCACGTCGTGGCCTTGTGCGCTGATGCACTTGTAGACTTACAGCGGCGTGGCGTGGCGTGGATTGTTGCCGGGGTAAGCGGAACTAGTACGATGCTAATGCATCCAGTTGAGATTAGAACTTCCATCTTTCAATTATTTAAATTGAAAAACGACACCTGGACACGGGAATTGAACCATTGGGAGGTTTCTATAATAATTGATCCAAGAGACCCATATTTATAAAACGTGAGTCGACCTAGCCTTGCGTTTAGAAAGTACACGTTAAATCCCTTTCTATAACTTATGTTTTGTCTCCACTAATTGTAATAATAGTTTGAAACTGCCAATGTTGGTATCACATATTTGTTGGTTATTTTACCACACCCTTTCCAGACTAATGCTGGTACAGTTTCTCTTACATTTCACATTACTTATAAAAAAAAGTGCCAACATATTTTGAAAGATAATAAACCATTTTTTTATTTTATTTTTTTGTTTGTTTGGAAACTACAAATTATTTCTTAGCAAATACAGAAAAACAATTCGTAGCTATAAAACTATTATTGTTTAAGGCCTCTCACAAAATGTTACAAGTGATAAAAAAAATATGTTATTTAAGGTTTACGACCTTATATACATGTTTATAACCATTAAAATATTGTGGGAGATCCAAACAATAATTTTTTGGAGCAATACATTTTTTTCTCTGTTAGCATAGTTATTTTTCAAAATAAATGGTATGGTGCACCGCACAGACTTTTTCCTATTTTTATAAATTTACTAAAAATTCGAAAGATTTGTGAAACGAAACAATAGATCTAAACATTGTTGTAGAAACATTACATCAAAGATCATAAATGATTAATATAAACTGTTACTTATTTACTCACTCTATGGCACTAAGTACTAGGAACACTGTTACAGAAAAGTTGATAATAGAGAAATATCTTTGTCCACCAAAGAGCATAATAATCTCTTGTCCGAGGTACAGACAGAGAGACAGACGGCATTGCGAAAACAACTTTTTTCGTTTCATGGGGTCAAACTCTCGAGTTCAATTTTTTTTGACGATCACAATATTTTCTCTTCAAGGGGTTGAGAGAAAGTTAAAACATGTAATTTTCTAAACAGTTGAATCGCGATTGTCGTAGTCTTAAGTCGTAGATAGATATTTTAGGAAGGTACTGGTAGAAACGACGAAGAAGACGACCTTAGCAGAGCTAATCCCTGACCATGGGTTCATATGTATGTAAATTTTAGTCTGAAGACTTCACTAGTTTTCCTTCCTCCCGTAACCATTTCAAGGTCAAGGCTGTCAATCTTTTGCTTGAACTATTCGCGACGGTTGTTTCACGGTGATCAACCGGAATGTTGGATACACGATCACGATCGAACCAGAAAACCTATTGAAGTGAAATTCCAATTTTGATGTAATTAAAAGAAAAGTATGGTTAAATGGTTTCACTGGTCTTATTTTCAGTTTTCTAAAGTATCTTTATTAATTAAATGAGGTTTGTCTGTCTGTGATGAGCATTACGTGATATCTACCATATACAGAGGGGTCAAGAGTTTTTTCTAAGGACTGTACGCAAGAGAGTTCTTCAAGGACTGTACGCAAGAGAGTTCTTCAAGGGATGTACGCAAGAGAGTTCATCAAGGACTGTACGCAAGAGAGTTCTTCAAGGACTGTACGCAAGAAAGTTTTTCCAGGGATGTACGCAAGAGAGTTCTTCAAGGACTGTACGCAAGAGAGTTCTTCAAGGACTGTACGCAAGAGAGTTTTACAGGGGATATACGAGAGAGAGTTCTTCAAGGACTGTACGTAAGAGAGTTTTACAGAGAGAGTTTTACAGGGGATGTACGAGAGAGAGTTCTTCAAGGACTGTACGTAAGAGAGTTTTACAGGGGATGTACGAGAGAGAGTTCCTCAAGGACTGTACGCAAGAGAGTTTTACAGGGGATGTACGAGAGAGAGTTCTTCAAGGACTGTACGCAAGAAAGTTTTTCAAGGAATGTACGCAAGAGAGTTCTTCAAGGACTGTACGCAAGAAAGTTTTTCAAGGACTGTACGCAAGAGAGTTCTTCAAGGACTGTACGCAAGAGAGTTCTTCAAGGACTGTACGCAAGAAAGTTTTTCAAGGGATGTACGCAAGAGAGTTCTTCAAGGACTGTACGTAAGAGAGTTTTACAGGGGATGTACGAGAGAGAGTTCTTCAAGGACTGTACGTAAGAGAGTTTTACAGGGGATGTACGAGAGAGAGTTCTTCAAGGACTGTACGCAAGAGAGTTTTACAGGGGATGTACGAAATAGAGTTTTACAAGGGATGTACGCAAGAGAGATCTTCAAGGGATCTGCGCAATATACCTCTTACAATTAATGTATCAGAGAGAATGGATGAAAATATATATTTAATCCATATTATGCACTAATACAAGGGCTGACAGTTACGATTTAAATGGTTATCTAGTAAGTTCAATACCAAGGCTGTTAGAAACTTAATCTAAGTGATAGAGATTGAGATGTCAGTTTAGAGGAAATGCACCCGTATCAACATGAAAAGGGGCTATACAAATCATAGTACTAAATCATATGTGGAAAACAGACCACAGTGCACTTGGCCGAGATTCGAACAACGATCTCTCAGTCACCAGCAATCTCGTATGTTGAGACCTTGACACCTCAGGATCTAAAGAGAGGACGAGGGTAACTAGTATGTTGAAAGGTAAACTCTGTTCTTCCAGGCAAACTAACCGGTCATTCAACTCTGCTGTTCGCCAAATGTTAATGCTTTTGTTTTTCCTTCACTAGTGTATTATAGTACTATAACATTATCTTGGTTTGTCAGCCCTAAACACATTAGTAAGTAAAAACTTTTAGATAAGCCTCGAAATATATTTTAGCTGAAAGAGAAACTGTAGATAAGTTTTAAAATATATTTATACATAATGAACAACTTTAGATAAGCTTCAAATTATATTTAAAGTAATAAAAATAACTGTAAATAATCTTTAACATATATTTGAAAATAGTAAACAACTTTAGATATGATTTAAAATATATTTAAAATACAAAACAGCTTTAGATCGGCTTCAAAATATATTCAAATTGAGAAGAAAAAAAAAAACCTTTAAAATATATAATCAGATAACAAAATACTTTTAGATAAGCTTTAAAATATATTACACAATATAAAACCATTTTAGCCGTACTTAATATAATATTTAAATTAAGAAAACTTTAAATAAGTATATAAATATAGTTTGAATGAACGACACGTTTTTCTCGCGGTGGTCTTTTACGATTGATTATTTCTCCCTACTTATTCGTTGTGGTCAAGAGCGCGTCATTAGGCTCTTACTTCGAGGGTCTTCGGTTCAAGTACAGACCATGAACTCCATCTGGTTGACCAGAGTCCATTGACAAGGTCTCCCAACCTGGGCTTTTTTGGTTTTCAGGGTGACGATAAATTGCAAGGGAGGGGAAGGGGGTCGTTTAAGTTTTTATTATTGTTACAACAATACCTTTATGTTAATAATAATGGGCAACAAAATATTTCACAAAAGGGTCTTAAATCCATTTTAATTTAATTATATGATTTTGACAGTACTTTTAAATACTGTGATGTTTATAAACATTTAACTTAAGTTACGTTTTAACGTGAATTTTATTCATAAGAATCATGACAAATGACACGAAAAGTGGAGCCATTTTGTGATCTTGTTTGTTTTTTCAAACGAGGATGTAATATCCATCTGGCAACGGACAGCCAGTGATCAGAAATGTGGACAAATTTGGAACATTTTGACATGTGATAAACATTGTATTTGTTCTTCCACTTTGTTTATATTAATAAAATTGTATGACTTGATTTTAAATTTTTATTTCTATTTTCCCTGGGTACTTATATTATCATTAGAAGGTCTTGAAGGAAATTAATCAAAAGTTTTAAAATTTACTTACACATATTCATAATAGTTATTTAGTTTGAAATAATAAAATATTTACTATCACAGATTTAAGCATGATTATTATATTTAACTTGGGGGAATAGCAGGGGGAGGGGGGAGGTAGCCAGAATCCAAATCTCAGAAATGGTCTCCAGGCTTAAATAGGTTGGGAACAACTGCAGGGTCTAGAAGCGGGGTACTCAGCTATTTCAATTGTCCAATAAATAAATCGAACTAAATAAAATCGTACTTTTTGACTTTTGTTAGAAAGAATCCGAATGTATGTTCCGGCGCATCTGGATACCGTCAAAGTACTTGGGCCGTTTCGCATTGACTTTGACTGGTGTATTAATACCAAACCTGGAAGACCGAGGCGAAGATGGAAGGGCAGCATTCAGAGCCCTTGAGATGGAACAGGCCAAAGGCCTATCAAGAAGCGAGAAGAAGAAACCTAGCTAGGATTTACAATTAAATTGCATCTCTTACAAAACCCAGTAGAGTCCTTTGGTAGTCAATGGTAATACTGTCGTTATTTGAAACATTTAACGTGCACTTTCTACGACAGTTAATTACATAGAACAATACTTAATAGCTAGCTTAGTTATTAACAAACAAACAAAATACCCGGTTCCACAGCCATTGATTCTTAACTTTGAAATATAAATTTTTATTGTAATACTTTTTTGTTGTTGTTATCCTTCCGAGAAATGATCTTGGAACAATTACTATCCCAGTAGTTAGAAGTGCTACCGGCTGATCTGAGATTAGGGACCGCTGAAAGTAATAACTTTACAGTGTATTACCCGCCTCGGTGGCGTAGTTGGCTAACGCGCTTGTCGTGTTGAGCTCGACTGCTGAGGACGGGGAGATCGAGGTTCGAATCTCAGTCGGGTGAACTGGGGGTGGTTTTTCCTAAATGGTTTTCCACTCTCCCTCCACGCGAATGCGGGTTCACTTCCTCTATTTCAACCTTCCAAATTCCTAGTCCATTTGAGTAATTAGTACTTAAAGTGTATAACCCGAACGGGTATTAAGACGCAGTGCTAAATATTATTATTATTATATTACAGTGTATTTAAATGTATTCTTTAAGTTTAGGCTATTTAGACATATTAATGAATATTTTATCATTTGATTGGAAGGTAGAAAGTAAGAAACCTTTTTTGAAAAAAAAAACAAAAAAACCGTAAAACACTTCAACACGATCCGGGTGGGATCTAAACCTCGACCTCCACATTATTTACAAACCAGACAAGACTTTACTGACGCCTTTTTTTTCGTGTTCCCACTGGTATGGGGGATATTAGTTCGAATCTTGGTGGGATCGAGATTTGGAATTAGTCTACCAGGTCAGGATTGAACTACATACACTCAGGTCAGAATTAACTAACTAGCTTTTATCTCAATAAACTTAATTAACTTAATTAACTCAATCAAATTAAATGTAGTTAAAAAAATGACACCTGGATACGGCAATTCAACCATGAGCATTTGACGATTCCTGGTTGAACCACAGGTTCTATTATCGTGTCCAAGTGTCATTTTCGACTATATTCAATCTAATTGAAATACATCTCTAAACCAGAAGTTTTGTTTATAACCGAACATGATGTTAACCCTGCAATTTGGCAACCGCACCTCACAACCTCACAACCTCACATCCTTGCACTTTGTAGCTATACGTCAAGGTGAACTAGGTGTACACTCTATTCCGATAACATCAGCTACTCTCTCAGTACATTGAAAGTGCATGTCGGACAATAACGAGTGGTAGCAAATTAGTAAATACCAACAAGGCGCATCTTATCGGATACGAGGCAATCAAAAAGTAAGACAATACAATTATAAATTTTATTCCGCCACGTCTCATTACCCGCTCGGGCTACACGCACGTGTTATAATATAACACGGTGATGTGGTAGTGATAGAGGAAATGTATCAAATCATTTTATTTACAACACAAGATGAAGTCATATTTGTTGAAACCCCCAACTGGAGCGCCATAAGGTTAGAGCAAGAAGTTCAGAACCGCTTACGGTGGCCACGTGGTCTAACACGCTAATCTCGTGTTGGACTAGACTGCCGATGACGGGGAGATGTAGGTTCGAGTCTCGGTTGGGTGTACTGATAGGGGGTTTTCCAAAATGGTTTTCCGATTTCCCTTCACGCAAATGCGGGTACACTGCCTTTAAATATAACTTTCTTAATTCCTAAAACCACTAGCGTAATTAGTACATAAGCGTATAACCCGAACGGGTAGTAAGACGCGGTGCTAATAATAATAACACATGTACACAAAGAAGATGCGATTGCCTTAGCTATAGAAGCTCTGGCAGACCTCATCAAAATTAGTGCACAGAGTCTAGTGTAAAGAAAAGTTAAATGGAGACTTTTTAATGTGGACATATGTATTTTTGTATTCATTTGTTATATAACTTTTTTAAGTTATTGTGGACTATGACCTAATTTAAAATTAAAATTAATCATATGCAGAGAGGATTGAGAACATCACCATCAGTAAATTACTGTTGCATTTGTACTTAATGCACTTTTAAAAACAAACCTTCAACCGCATGTTTAAATCAATAATCTTGATGCTTCTTGGAAGTTAATGGATTATTTATTTTTGAAAAAGTTGTAGTCTATTAAACATGTTTTTTAGAGGATGTTTCAAACAATTTTCTTTGAACCAATGCTAGGCTTACATTTTATATTTTTAATGTTAGTGACTAGTTTAAAAATGTTAAACCCAAGTCCACAATTACTATTCATAAAACCTTTGAAATAGCTTATAGAGGGATATATAGTTCGAAAATTGTCTGGCCTCCAGTGGTTCAGGCTGTGGGCCCCAACCCTTCCCCTCCCCAGTTTTAGGTGCAGGTCTCCGCCCTTGTGTGTTAGGGGTGAGCAAGGTATACTTTAAATTAATTGTTCCCGAATTTGTATGGAGAAAGAGCAGGAAACCATTTAGGGAAAACCATCCTAAGGCAATACGACTCGGATTCGAACCCTGATCTCCCCTGACGTCTTAAAACAAGGGCCAGCAACCTTTTTGATATCTTGGGCTATATGGGTTTTAAAAAAGTTGTTGGCTGGTTTGAAAAATATATGGAGCAAAATATTTAAACTTCATATTTATTATATAGTGATTAGCTAGGAACATGACTGTTTGCGACTACCGAGGCGGATTGTTTTTAATAAATAGTTTTGAAAAGTATCACTTCATTTAATTCAAATAATAAAAAAGGTATAGTGTATGAATATAATTTTTTATTCACAATGTTTTATTATTATTATTATTTAAAAAATCTATTATATACACATATATTAATAGTGAGATTGATGGATAAATAGATGTTTAGCACCATGGATAGGTAGAACTGTCGTATTTTTTCCCTAGCATCATCTTTGGCTTACAGGCAGCATTATTTAAAAGTAGATTTTAATTAGAGTGAACCAATATTTATAGAAATGGTCGCGTGACTAGTCAATGTGTTCGACAGCCTCTTAATTTAATCGCTGCGACCTGGAGTGACAACACGCGATATTCGGAAATGAAACCACCTGTCCACCCAGAGACATTTACAGTACGATTCTCACATAAAGGACAACTAGAAAAACTACTAGATCCAAGTTCACGTATCCATACGTCAAATCATGTGATCTGAAGTTGTCACGTTTGATATATATGATCAATACCTACAAAATGTTATCAATACTGGCTACCAAACATATATATTTGTGTATTCTAAAGAGATTCTTACTATGAAAACTGGGCTGTAGAAGCAGCAGTGACGGATAAAATCGGTCAGTGACGCGTCAATGGGTTTTTCACTAATAACTTGTTAAATCCTAGATGTTATAATTATCTCTATCCCACTCTAAACTGGGTCAAGTGGACAAAACTTCAAGAAGAAGTGGTTTTCAAAACCAAACTAGCCGTGGTTTATAGCTCGTTGATCGGCCATACGAGCTAAAGATCGTTTGGAATCTTGACTAGGAATCCGTTACACCTTGTGAAATAAGCTCTGGAATAGTTGTAAAAGCCGCATCGGTGGTCACATGATCTAACGCGTCAATCTTGCACTAGACTGAGAGCTGAGGTTCAAGTACCGGCCCGTTATAAATGGGGGGATTTCATAAATAACTTCCCTCTCTCACTACACGCAAATGCGTGTATATTTCCTCCTAATTATATCATATTTACACCCTAACATACTAGCATATTACCGTTGCGGTTACGGCTCCAGGCTATCGCGCTAATATATATTTAAAACCTTTTATTGGGAAAAGTTATACAGAATAAGACCTCACTCAACCTTTTAATATTTTTTTATCTCCGCGTCTTACTGCCAGTTCAGGTAATACGTATGTATGCTAATTACTTTAATAGAGTAGGGATGAGCAAAGAAGTATTTTACAGATCATTTATCCGCAATTCCATGGAAGGAAATTGGGAAACCATTTAGGAAGAGCATCCCTCAGTGGACCCAATCGGGATTCGAAACTTGATCTCCCTGTCTTTATCAGACCACTCTAACATGAGAGTAACGGCTTAGACCATTCGTTCACTATATCGAGATGACTTTCTAACTAAAGGCTTAGCAACTTTATATAGACCTTTTGGTGATTTATTTTAATAAAAAATAATGTTTTTTCCCCTTCAGATCACATTGATAATTTTAAAACAAACCCTTTCCCAAAACTCTATTTATTTGTTGCACCAAAACACTCAAGTAAGAATAAAGCTGTTTACTTTAGACCAAATATAAATAATTTATTTAACGATGTACAAACATTAACAAGTTAGGGTTTCCATGGTGAAGTCAATAAAGAATGATTGTACAGATGAGTTACTATGAAAACAACAAAAAATCTGGAAATTCGCGAAGAAAATCGGTTTTTCATTGGAGGCAAATATTTCTGCCGACATCCTGCTCCTCTATCCTTTGAAATGAGTGGTCTTTTGTCAAAAATAGGTTGTCATTTTCTCGTAATTTCAACTACCGGAAAACCTCTTAGCAACTTAGTGATTGTGAAAAAAAAGTTGTAGAAAGTTTTACGAATAAAAAAACCCAATGCGAAATAATTATGTGTTAGGAGACAATGGTAATTGGTTTCTCCATGAGAACAAATGAGAAAATATTTGAATGAAATAGTAGTGGCTCCGCCCTATAAAATTGAGATTAACGGTATTTCTTAGGGGATTCTCAAAGCGGGAGCTTCTAAGCACGATTATCTGATTGTCAAATCCTTCCTTCACCTCTGACAAGACGTGTATTAATCACAACTTGTGAATGTGGGGAATGCCAGGCCTCCACCGTGGCTAGGATTCCACGTTAAACTGTAGGTCCTTCATTTCATCTCACAATCACCCTACCATAACGCATTAGTGTAAGTGCGTATAACCTGAACGGGTAGTAAGACGCGGTTCTAATAATAATAATCTAAGCACATTGGAGCAGCAGCTGAGCGGTATTCGCGACAACACGAGGTCCCCATAGTCTCACTAGCCGTGTCACATCCTCAGGGAATGGATGTATGTGATCATTGAATGTTTGCAACATTACTATCTCATGAGTGAATGGGGAAAACAGTACGCGATCCAAACAGGAATGAGAATGGGGGATAAATTAGGACTGACCACGTTAATTTACCAATATCTCATATTACATTAAAACAAACTTGACTTGCTTACCCATTTACTCTATATCCCTATCTTAAGCTAGTTCTATCCAGTCCACCTAATCACACCCTATCTCTATCTTGAGCTAGTTCTATCCAGTCCACCTCATCACACCCTATCTCTATCTTGAGTTAGTTCTATACAGTCCACCTCATCACACCCTATCCCTATCTTGAGTTAGTTCTATACAGTCCACCTCATCACACCCTATCCCTATCTTGAGCTAGTTCTATCCAGTCCACCTCATCACACCCTATATCTTTCAGGTCCATTTTAATGCTATCCTCTCATCTCCGTCTAGCTCTTCCTAATGTTCTCTTCCCAGTGCTGTTCGACCCACCGCCACCTCCTATCCTATTCACGGTGCATGTCCTGCCCACCTTAATCTGAGAACCTTGGTTATTCTAACAATGTCTTGTAATGATTGCAGGTATGTGACTTACCATTATGTAACCTCATCCACTCTCCAGTAGCCTCATCCCTTTCTGGAGCAAATATATTCCTAATCGCCTTGTTTTCAAACACTTTTTTTTCCCCATGTAAGTTAAGAGACCACGTTTCACATCCATAGAGAACAACCGGTAAAATTATAGTTTTCTATATTCTGAGTTCTAAATTCGTTGACAGGGGGCGAGATGCCAACAACTTACTGACCGAGTAACAGCATGTCTTTCCCGACTGAATTATTTTCCAAATTTACACTCTAATACCATTATTTCTAGTTAAAATTAGTCCTAAATATTTAAACTCTTTAACTATGTCAAATGTTGTGATGTTTACAGCAATCGGCTATTTTTTAAACAAAACTATTGTGTTTCCTGGAATTTTAATTTTTTTTTTAAGTTTGTCTTTCAAACACAGCATAGGCCTTATATGGTCACACGATTTACAAACTAACTTACCCTGGAATTAGCCTTACACTACAAACTTAACCTTAGCTCATAAAATTGGATTCATTATATAGCAGGACGAGACCTTGAAAGAGTAGTGAATATATTCATCAGCACCACCCAGAACCGAATCAAGGACTTCATGGTATATCTCTCAGGCCATTGAGTTCTGGGGAATGAATTTCAAGTAAGGTTTTTTTAACACCGCATCTTAATACTGTCTGGGTTATACGCCTTTTTAGGTTACTGATTACGCTATTGGGTTAAGGATGATCGAGGTTGAATTTATATGATCTGTACCCACATGGGGGTTTAGGCCCACAACAATGTTTGCTGTAGAGTAATGAACTGTTAAACATAGTACGCCCCTGGAAACATTGGTTTGAAAATGTGTTTTCTTGTTTCCTATGAAGGAATGCGTTGTCATCCAATTCAAATGGGTTACAACTTACAAGAAACAAAGTTTAGATGCCTGTATGTGTTTGCCAACATTTTCGACAACAAACAACATAGGCCAGGCAAGTCGTTCGTTGTAGTACGAACAAATCATTTGTAAAAGAACTTCACACTTTGTAGGAGACATACTAATGAAGTTTCTAAAACCACTGCCGTCTTTGAGCTTCAGTTTTGTCAGAAGCCAATTTTAATAATATGAACCATTTTGGAACACCGTGCGAACCCACCACCGTTTTCTTAAACGCTCCAAAGCTACGTACAAAGCACAAGTCATAACAGCAGCCTCATTGGTTGGCATCTTGTACTCAACTGAACTCCGGACGGGAAACAATGTTTCGATATTGAATTTTGGACTCGAAACAATGTTTGTTTAACTGCTCGCAAACAATGTGTTTCCTATGTTTGTAAATGGTTTGTAAAGGTTGCCTCTATGTTTGCAAGAAACAGGAAACATTTCGGAAACATTAAGAAACAATGTTTCCAAGTGCGTACTGTCGTACTAGGCTTTAGAGAACACATCATGTTTGTTTTAGAACTATGAAGTGTTAACCAACATAAAACAAAGGTTTGTTTAGGACTATGATGTACTAACCAATTAGAATATATCAAAATGGTTTGTTTTAAAACTATGAATTACTAATCAATATACCACATAGGTTGTTTTAGAACTATAAAGTGCTCACCAATACAACAAAAAGGTTTATTTTAGAGCTATAAATTGTTAACCAATATACAACAAAGGTTTGTTTTAGAACTATAAAGTGCTCACCAATACAACAAAAAGGTTTATTTAGAGCTATAAATTGTTAACCAATATACAACAAAGGTTTGTTTTAGAACTATAAAGTGCTCACCAATATACCAGATAGGTTGTTTTAGAACTATAAAGTGCTCACCAATACAACAAAAAGTTTTTTTTAAAACAATACATTTCTAACCAATATACCACACAGGTTTGTTTTAGAACTATGAGTTATAGCCAAAATTCCACAAAGGTTTGTTTTAGAACTATGAATTGCTATCCCAGAAACCCTAGTAACGTCAATCAACAAATGATTTTAAAAAGCGACTGATTACCACTGAATGAGAGGTCGAGGTTTGAATCTCGCTCGAGTGCACTGTGGTATTTTCCAATGTGATCAATGTGGTTTTACCATAATTTATCCATACTAATGCGAGTGCACTTCAACTAAATCATCGTCCTTGTAGATGTACCTCATAGATTAAACCGTTAAAATTATTATATTGGATAAAAAAAATATAAAAAGAATTTAGAACTGGTAGTTTCAGCCTTTAAGATAAATACTTGTTGAATTCGGAGGTGATCCAAGGCTTTAAGCACACATTTAGAAATGAGTATTTCATCATCATATTTATAGTCAAATAATATAAATATTATTATTTATATCCGAGTCTACAAAAGTCTGAGGGAAAATAGTCGACCTTCAAAGCTTAGTCGTTAACATGTTGCTATTGGGATGTGAGAGGACTTAGTAGGCCTGCCACTAATTCAACCTAATTAATCTTCAATTGGTAGACGCATTGAAGGATGGGTTTTGTTAGGTTTAGTTAGCTTGTAATTAATAACTAATACACGAGTTATAGGCCTAATTATTAGGCTAATTGAAGCGTTTTCAGGAGACTTTTTTTTGGTAGTTTACTTTAACGTATCTCTGGGTTGTGTGGATGAAAATTAAACTAGTTCGGTGGTTGAATCATTCCAAGCAATGTGTAACTTTATTTTTGAACAATTATTTTGTGTTTCAGATTTTTGTACACCTGTTTATGGGTTACCAATAAGCCACGTAACGTTTTTTCTTACCTTTTTGACCTCCCTCCCTTTTCCCCTTCGTGTAACCCCAAGTAGACATTTAGTCGCACCCCTCTAATCCCAATCCAACTTGTGTTATAGTCATTTTCAGATCAAGAATGAATGTCATTATTTCATAGAGTAGGTTTTAAGACACTAAAAATGGGACTCATGTTTAATGCTATTTAATACAACTGAGAATAAATTTTAAATCCTGAATATAAATAATTTCAAAGATTAAAAATAATAATACTTTATTATTTTTATTATTTATGGTTTAACTGCACATACAAACGCGTATTTGGAAAGTTAACAGCCTTTTTAAGATTATTTTCGGTCTTGCAAAGTACAGTTATGAATATATTACTCTTCAAATAGTCATTAGTACACACATGATTTGAACAGTAATATTATTTTCTCAACATTTTAATTAAAGTATGAGATCTGTGTTACGTGAAATGTTGATGTACCTCCACCCTTTTCTCATGTAAAATTATAATTATACAATTAGAGTTCACCCCTACCCCCTCTCAACTGCGTCACGTGGTTTATGGACGACCCTTAAGAGATTCCTTTACAACTGCCCCAGATTTATTGCTAGGAATTTGTGCATACTATATATATACCCGCTTCGGTAGTCATACGGTCTAAGTTGCAACATTCTCATTAGACTGAACTGCTGATGACGTGAAGATCAGGGTTCGATCTAGGTTGTGTATACTGAAGGTAGTTTTCCCTAAACGGTGTTCTATTCTCCCTCCATGTAATTGCTGGTACACTTCCTCTAAATTATACCTCCCTCATCCCTAACACATTATAGTAATCAGTACCTAGGGGTATAACCCAAATGGGTTACGTGGTGCTATAAAAACTATATATACATTATGTTTTCGTTTTGTAAACGACTTGTTCCCAATACTGAGTGATGAGAGAGGTTAACTTCAAGCTTGGTAGACCCGGGTTCGATCACAGGGGAATGGGCCTGAAACAATTTACTATTTGTATTTGTCCTTGTCCCTGACTAGTACAACTCCTATAGTTGAATCATGAGAGGAAGAACTATTTTTGTCCAGTAACAAATCAATGTAGAGTGGCCGGGATTGGTAAAAAGGCCACGCTACAAATGTTAAAATGAACGCATTTGGTTAAAAGTAACATCTCCATCACATGTGAACTGCCGTATGGCTACATTCAAACAGTCGTATTTTTAACTGTTATGAATGGTTCTTCTTACGAGGATTCATCTATCGCTATGCTAGTGCTGGGTGGAGTAGCGCTAGGAACGTATGTTTTAGATAGTAACATTGTTTTTATATAAACATCAAAAATGTATATTTTAATTTTCTAAAAATTTGGTTCCAAAACTGTGGAACGAAAGTAGATTTTTAGTGTGTCAAGAAAAGTTTTTGAAATGTGTAAATCTTGTTAATTATTTGAAAATAAAAAATCAAGATAAAATGGTAAAGTGAAAAGATAAAACAAAAAATAAAAAATGGAAAAAATGAGGCAGATAACAGATACGGATAAATAAAGAAACGGCAGTAATTAACTTAAAAATACCCTTCTCTCTACCCAGTATACCCATTAAATCTTGGTTATTCTCGAAAGTTTATCGTTCTAAAAATTGGGTCATAGCTCTAAAAAAATTTGGGAAGAACCACGCCTTATCACCTTTTCAGGTTATACGCATGTCTACCAAATATGTTAATGAGTTAGGGATGAAGAATATTGAATTTAGAGGAAGTGCACCCACATTTGGGGGGAGGGAGAATGGAAAGTCATTGACGAAAAAACTCCCTCAGTACACACAACCATGATTCGAACCCAGATCTCCCTGTCATTCGCAGTCTAGTCCACCACAAGAGTGACGCCTTAGACCATGCGTCCACCGAAGTGGGTATAGTTCTTGTTATAGCTGAATATAGCTGTTATTTCTTCACAAGTAAGAAACTACAATATTGTCAACATAGCTTCGTCTTTTAAGACGTTTAACACCAATTAGGGTCTATTAGTGGTTGGAGTCTCACTTATAGTGAACTCGGAGTATCTTATAACTTTAGACCTCAGGAACTTTGACTAATTAAGTGTTTTATCCTTAATTAAGTTAATCTGAGAGTTTTATCCTGACATAACAATGTGGATTTATAATCATTGTTTTGATGTGATTCACTTTACTATATTTTCCTTACTAGCTCACTCTAAAACCATATTTGACTATCTACGATATTTAAAATAAATAAATTAAGTGACTCAGATATTAAAGATAGACGCATCGTTCCCAGCCGCGAGGGACAGCCGATTGTCGGCCGCCGTGTTTATCGCTGTAGACAGGTGCACTCAAGGTACAAGGGGACCAGTTTCAAGATCGAATTGTGAAAACCAAATTTATTATTTTTTTAAAGAAATATAATTGTATACATATTTATCGAAAAAATTTACCCGGTCATGGAAATCTAACACCTGGACCAATCCTAGGCTACTGAGCTAATAAGAGAATGTATAGTTTTTTAAAATGTATTAGTACGCTCAAAATCAAGGTCACCCGTTTTGGTGGCTGCATGTTGTAACGCGCTACTCTCGTAGTAGACTAGACTGTTGAAGACGGTGAAATTGAGGTTAGAATATAGGTTGGGTGTGCCAGTTTTCCATTTCTCTCCCATGCAAATGAGGGTACACTTCCTTTAAGTATGACCTTCTTAATCCCTAACACCATTACCGTAATTAGTACATAAGAGAATAACCTGAATGGGTAGTAATACGTGGTGCTAAAAACCCAACTATAAATCCCTAAATTGTATTAATAAATCTCAAACTGATTCAAAAATCCCTTAAAATGACCAAAATAAACGGAAAACAAGAAAATATTAACTATAATTTAAAAATGAACAAAAAAAAACCTCATAATTTTTTTTT
>CABEEJ010008119.1:0-25868 GCA_901482245.1 Timema douglasi
ACACGTGGCTGAGGGAGGAGTTGGGAGAGATCGACAGGAATGGAAGCTAAAGGAGGGGACTGGAGACACGTGGCTGAGGGAGGAGTCGGGAGAGATCGACAGGAATGGAAGCTAAAGGAGAGGACTGGAGAGGATGTGCCAGAGGACCTGCGGAGGCGGAAACGTTGGATGATGATAATGCCGAAGAAAAAATATGTTGCCACCTGATTGCTGCCGTAGTAACTCTGACAATAGCGTTTGGATTACGTCAGACTTGTACACAAAAAGTACATGCTCTGACAGTTGGAAATAAATATCACATGCTGCAAAACATAACTTGAGGTATTAAATATTTTTCACAAAATGTTTTATTCAATATATTATTAACATTAATTT
The DNA here is from genome assembly GCA_901482245.1 of Timema douglasi. Lineage (NCBI taxonomy): Eukaryota > Metazoa > Arthropoda > Insecta > Phasmatodea > Timematidae > Timema > Timema douglasi. Next base: position 376 of record CABEEJ010008119.1, read on the forward strand.
GTGATGAATATAACATCACAAAAATACAACAATACAAATTTGTATTTTAAAGTTTAAATGGGCAACCTTTTGGCCTAATGGTCAGCGTTCCTGGCTGCTGTTATAGAGTTCTTGGGTTCGATTTCCGGAGATACCCTAAGTATTTTTCCTGCAGGGGAATTGTTAATGTGGTTGCGATGGTCTGGTTTTTTAGGATAAGTTAGATTTAAACCGGGCTTCAGATGGTTGTCCAGCTACCAAATCGGGTGTTACTTACAAATATGACAGATGATTTCATCAGTTGATTTTTTTCTTCTTATTATTGGGGTAGCGCTAATAGTTTGCGGTCAGACGGTCGAATATGCTGACCACCAGACATGAAATGGAAAATTATGTCAGATGAAAATATCTATGCACAGCCTATGGTTGCGTCTGTTACCAAACTTTCCCGACCACTGGCACCTACCTACATGATCCCCCAATCTCAAAATTCTGTTACATATCCAGCAGTAGAAGTTTGAGACTGTCTAGCCGAAAAATCCTGATGGCATGGGGAGGGCGGGGAGAATTTTAAATATTTTTATTAGCAAAGAGTCATAGTTGCCAAATCGGGAATTTTACCTTTGAATCAAAGTTGAAGCTGATGAACGAATGTTTAGGTTTGGACCTCAGTGGCTTCAAACATTTCTTCATGTGGTACAGTAGCCCCATGGCTTCTTTGGTGCTGACTGACAGATCGCAGCTGACTACTGACAGCTTTGAAAAGTTACCAGACCAAATTATATATCCCTACGCCGAGCCATATCATCTGCAAAAACATGTGTATAGCAGCTGTCACTTCTGACAGTCAAAATTTAGGGATCTACCTAATTGTTGACTGTCGGAAGTCAGCACCAAAGAAGCCATGGGGCTACTGTAGGAAGCAGGGAATTACAAGGGATTTGCTTTGATACACAATTTGTTGCAAAAAATATATTATTTTTACTCCAATCCTTTTAATTTGATTATGTGCATTATATTAAAACTAACCCTCCTCATATTCCCTAGGATAAGATTATGTTAACCCACATCCGTGATTGAATGGTCTATTAAGGCGTCACTTTGGCAATAGATTGTTCTGCCCATCGACGGTCATATCGGTGTTTGAATCCTGGTCAGATGTACTGAGAATGTTTTTTCCACTCTTTACACAAATGTGGGTGCACTTCATATACATCCATTCTTCCTCATCCATAACACATTAGAGTAATTAGTACAAAAGTACAGTCCGAATGAGTAGTGAAAGATACTGACAAAAAACCCAAGCAAATCATACATATAAAAAAAACAATTTTTATAAAACTGTTTAAAACAAAATTAGTTTTTTTAGAGGCATGATACATGTCCCAGCAAGTGACCCCAGATTTTTTCTTGTCTCAGAACCACCAAAAAGTGCTGTCGCTGCTGGTGATGCTTCTGAGCCAGGTGGTACACCATCCTCCAAAACCAGGCTCCCTGCGCTCCAGACTCCAGGAATACTCCGAGGTCTTGTCGGAGCGATATTCCGGACAACCCCTCTCCTGTTCAATGGAGACTCATTCGACTTTCCTCGTCCTTAGAGACCTGCTGAACTTCTTCGACCTCTACCATCTCAAGGACTACCAACACGCGCTCGAAGTAACTATTGCAAACAGAAATATAAAGTATAGTCTGGACTAGGGAGCTGAGCCCCGTTAATGTTGGATAAATGGGTTCGTCGTTGAAATGCTAGCAGCAACATGGTGGCTACAGACAGGAAAAACAGGGAAAACCTGGAAAAGTCAGGGAATTTTTGGATGACAGGGAAATGTCAGGGAATTTAACTAAAAATAAGAAAAAGTCGGGGAATAAAAAATATGTCTAAAAATATAATTAATTTCGCAACTAAACACTGAAACAAAAGTTAATAATACCTAAATAAAATAACATTTTAATTTTTTAAATAACTGATAAAACCATTTATGTTTAGTAGATACATTTTTTTAAATATGCGATCAATAATAAAGAAAAAAAAGTCATCATCCACCATTAAAACTGGAAAAACGTAGTCAGGGAAAATTTAAAAATGTAGCCTGGAAAACCTGGAAAAGTCAGGGAATTTTGTAAAATATGTTTTGCAGCCACCCTGAGCAACCCAGTAAATGTCTGTATTTCGACAAACATCAGAGAATGTTACGAGGCTTGGCTCGGCTCAAAACTCACTGGACGGCGCTGCGAACCGATCCTCGAGCTAAACCACTTGCAACTTTAAATTATTGTTTTTCACAATTAACCTTCTGTCACACTCATTTGAAATATTAGCTGATTAGTAGATTGTACTACACCTTGAAATTTTGTTTGAAATTAATATTTTTTTTGTAATCAACATATTAAATATTAACTGTGAATTCGTTTTATAATAGGCCGAGGCAAATAAATAAAAATTAATTCAATATTTAAAAATTAGATAGTACCTACTTTAAAAACAATATTTACACTTATATGATAAATCACGTGTTGTAAACTGTACAACGATGGTAATACTTTATCTTATAAAGTTTGTTGCACACTTAAAAAAATAAGTTTGAAACTGCCTCTGGGGGGAAAAAGGGCTGGATAAAGAATAGACTGTCACCCTGGGTAGATTTTATGGGTAAATATGTCCCAGCCCACTTCATTGGCGTAGCGGTCAATGCGTCGATCTCGTGTTAGACTGGCATGCTGAAGGCGGGGAGATGAGGGTTCAAATCCCAGTTGGAGCTTTTGAGGGTGATTTTTTCTTGTATGGTTTCCCCACTCTCCTTCCACGCAAACGCGGGTATATTACCTCTGAAATGTTTCCTTTCTCATTTCTACCCCTTAAGATTAAGTATCATATATGTCTTTATTATTCATATATATGTATATTCTTTAGAAACTTTAAATATATATTGCAGACTGGTATAATGGTCACCAGTTGTTAATTAATTAATCAATATTTAATTAATATTTAGCACCGCGTCTTACTACCCATTCGGGTTATAAGCTGTAAGTACTAATTACTCTAATGGATTGGGAATTGGGAAGGTTGAATTAGAGGAAGTGAACTCGCATTTGCGTGGAGGAAGAGTGGAAAACCATTTAGGAAAAACCACCCCCAGTTCACCCGACCGAGATTCGAACCTCGATCTCCCCATCCTTAGCAGTCGAGCTCAACACGACAAGCGCGTCAGCCAACTACGCCACCGAGGCGGGTCACCAGATGTTAAGAAACATAAATGTTATTGCGAATCCTTCCTGCACACTTATGGATTCTCTTAGATGTGAACTTTTGGCCTAATCAAAATAGTTAGATGCCTAATCACTCGGTGACATTCGAGCTAAGTTTTTGTATAAACCACTAATCTATTGAAATTAAGGTTAGTGGACCGAATTATTTCCACTGTATTCCGCTTGCCTTAATTACATTAGAGTTTTCCACCATCGTCGGTCCTGTCTTCTTTTTTTTTTCTTGGTTGCAAGGTGTAAATAAATTATGCCATGGCAACCAATTTTAATTTTTCTCTGTTCATTGCGTGTGTCATTCATCGAAGTACACAACTTTATGGCTTGCAGGAATGTTGGAGTTTCGGCTTGCGGTTCGGTGTGTTATTGATCAGACCAGATCGTAAATTTGTTGGCACTTTTCATGTAGCCAATTAGCTAAAGGTATACTCTGGAAATTTTTCCAATGATAATGTAATTTTTTTGTGATAGTGTTAAGTAACTCCTTCCTACTTAATTCAACTGTACTCATTTAATTCTCATCGCACAAGGTTTGTTTGGCAAATAGTCACATACAGCTACTGCGACTCAAAGACTCCAGCGGGTGAAATGAGAGTCCTCATGTCAGCTCAGCACACACACAGAATGTAAACAGATAGGTATAGCTAATCCACTGTAAAAGTAAATTGGTAGGGTAGGTATACCTTGTTCACTCTAGCTTGGGAATTTAGAATTTTTACACTGGCTTTAATACAGGGTGTGTTAATGTCTAAAGCATTGCGTTAATGGTTACCCGTTGAAAATTGAGGGAGTGATGTGAAACTCTCAACTTAGTGATTCTATTATTAAAGGATTTAACATCTATTGTAAGTTCATAGGTCACCGGTCAACTTGTAATCGTAGAGTCATGTATCAGAAATATAAGCCATTTCCTGTTGAATCTGCTTGTAGGCCCACAAATACTGAGTTCAGTTGAAAGAACATTTAATCTGTTGGATAGCTGTTAAAGAAATAGCGTGGTTATATGATGTGGATGTAAGCCCATTGATTGGTGCTTAATGCCATCATCGAATAATGCTCCTAGAGTTGGTAGGTTCTAGTAGGTTGTGTTAGAGCTGGGATCTAGAGAGTTGGAGACGGTCAATCAAGAGCAGGCAGTTGCCAAGTGTGATAGAAAGTGTATTAAGCTATGGCCATGTGCGTGTTTTGCAAAACACTTCCAAGAGGGATTGCGGTCACTATGACGACTGTGTATCAGTGCACTTTTACTTAATGAACGTAACAGTAGTATTACTCATCTTGACATTCATTAAGCCATCATAGATGAACCTCACACATTACAGTGACCATTTTTAACACTTGTCCTTCATACGTCGAACCTCAGACCCTGACAACTGTCTTAGGGTACATTTCCAAGCCATTAGGTGATAATTCATTTTAGAAAGTAGGAATAGTAACTGATGTTAACATTCATTACAACGTCCATACATTCAATTAAATTTTTAATGGTCTGGGTTCTGGTTGTTAAGTTTGTCTTGTATTATGTTGGGGTTGAATCACTGATAAGCAGAATAATTAGAGCTCAAATAGACAAATTCCATATCAAAATTATAACGTTTTCTCCCCTCGAATTTTCCATTTAATATTTCCCGTCCGACTTCTCAAGTCTTGAATATCATTAAAGTCTCAATCATTCAATCCCTAATATTTTGTTACAATGTGAACTTCACTTCAATAAAGTGGTAAATTAATGTGTAAGAACTCGCCTCGGTGGCACAGTTAGCTCACGTGCTAGTTTCGTGTTGAGTTAGACTGCTGAGGACGAGGAGATCGAGGTTTGAAACTCGGTCAGGTGAATTGGGAATGGGGATTTCCTAAATGGTTTTTCACTCTCCCTCCATATAAATCTGGGTTCACTTAAGAAATGGGAAGGATGAATTTAGATTAACTCATTAGTGTAATTAGTACTTAAGCGTATAACCCTAATGGGTAGTAAGACGCGCTGCTAATTATTATTATTATTAAACAGGCAACTTATTAAGTTGGTAGAACATGTGTGAGTACCAACATGCTACACTCGACTCCCTGGGCAAGTGATGGATCAACTCATGGGACCCCCCCAGACTGCTCTCATATTGTTGTTAATCTGTGCTAGGTTATCCAGAAGTGTCGGCTGATCCCTTTCTCGCCGGAAGAGATAAAGGCACGAGTGGAGAACTTCCGGCGCTTGGGAGACGAGATCTGTAGGGTGATACCTGATATCCTCATCGCAACCATGAACATTCTCTACAGCCAGTACAACAGTCTCAAGTACGTAATAGAGTCTTGTATGCATCCATTAAACCATCAAAAAAAAAAACAGATTGACTTAAATTTGTGTGATACATTTATATAAATTCTACGTTTCTCATGTCTGCCCCACTAGTTTGAATAAGTGACTAGCCCTGGCGTGTTGTAGACATACTTAACTTGTTTGATGTAAGTTTGTCAAATTTGACACATCAATACCCTGGATTCTTTTTTATATATATAATGGCATATATATAATAGTCACAATGAAGCATAACCTAAAAACGAATATTTCTATTTCATTCGAATATCAGAACTTTCCCTTTTTCTCCATTCTGTGTAGTTTTTTATTTCCTCCTTTGGGAGGTGGCTTTGCGCATTTCCCACTCCTCCCTTATGAGTTCTGAAAGAATGAAACCTAGGTATAATTGCCATATGGCAATCCTCGTATGTCTGTGTGTCATATAACACACATTCCGTGGTTATGTGATGCAAAAACTATTCAATCCCCTTCCTACCAAACAATTGTGGAAGCCATATTGTGTTCGTTCCCTTTTATGTGTTTCCTTTCCGCCTTTCTTGTATCTTCTTTCAAATATATATTACAAATTACCTCAAAAAGAGGTTTTACTTAATAAGAGGATTTGAGAATTAAGAAATGAGGTATTGAAAACTGTAATACTAAGATCAATTCTTGATTCTTTCGATAGCTGTAAGAATCCAGGGTATTGATGTTTCAAATTTAACAAACTTACATCAAACATTGTATATATATGCCATTGTATGTATATAAAAAATGTAATTTCAATTAATAACGTATCAACATGACCTTCATGTTCTAATATTCTTGCTCGAACCAAAAATGACCACATTAAGTTGTTGTTTTATTATTCACACTGGTATTCTCAATTCCTCGAACTCGAATACTTTGATATTCGAGATTTGTACGGATCTCAAAATTATCTCGGATACAATTATTAAGACCTTAACTCCAAATTACATACTTATTCAATTGGTAAAAGAAATTATATAAACTTGTTTGGTTGGGAGAGTAACAAAACTATTAAAAACTAACAACAACTTGTATTAACATAATTAATTTATTCTGAAAATTGAAAAATGACACCTGGATGACACGAGAATTGAACCCAGGACCTTTGGCCTGAGCTATCCAGGAATCGTCCCATGCCCCTGGGTCATTCTTCACTCATATTTAAGGCCTAGTCTATGATGGACGTGCGGAAATCATCGGCTACAAATGTGTGATTTTTATTAAAATCATGAGCTCTCAGATAATGCAGCCACCTTCGACTCTGTAGATGCCTTATTATTGACACTTGTACAATTATAATTGTAAATTGTAAGGGATTGCATTGCATAATTAATTTACATAAAAAGTGTTCTCTTTTGTGTGACATAATAGACGTGACATATAAAATAGCATTTGTCAGTGGTGCCAACCCTAAAACGACTTTTTTACATTAAATTTTAAATAATCTCATTTTTAACTAAAAGTGTACCTTTTTAAAGATTAAAGGATTCGACAAATCTCTAATTTACACCTGTTAGTAGGATTAAAAAAATTGCAGCATGTCATATAAATAAATAACAAGGGGTCTGTGAGCAAGTTTTTTATAAAGCTCCTGAGTATTGAATAGAGTCAAGCTTGGGTTGAGTAAATATATATAGTTTTAAAACGTAATCATGTTAGTAGTAGAAAATAAATGGGTATTAATATCTTGTGCGAAGTAAGGTATGGATAATTAAAATAAAATAAAAATGTCTTTAAAACTTTTTTTAAATAGTTATTTCAAAATTTACTATGGCTTGATTTTTTAAAAACTTTTAAATATAAAATAGTAATAAAAACCATAATTATGATATAATTCAAAATTCATAAGCGAATTTATAAAAAAGCATGTGCGTAAAAGGTTAAGATGTGCAGATTTAGTAATGTTCATATGTTAATCACCCCCGTATCTCCTTTTCAATTTCGTCCGTCTGGAGTGCATCTGTTCCCTCGGTGATGACCTCCTCTCAGAGAGATAAGTTGGCGCATTAATGATTTTTTAATATGTATATAGTACATTCTTGCATCGAGCTGTACTTGATCTAGTCCGGCTGACACTAGGCTTATTTGAGGGTCAAAAAATTGGGGTAAATAATTTAAAAATCTTAATGCATAAAATCAAGAATCGTGTTATCTCTAGTTTTAATGTCTTGCGAATTTTAGAATAATTTATCAAACATTATTTTTTGTCTTGTTTCAGAGGGAGTGATAGCAGACTAACTGGAAACAAAATATTAGACGACAGCGCTAAAGATAAGGTGGGTAAAAGTGATTTGGCTGCGGTTGATTTGGTCATTTTTAAATTCGTGTTAAAGGGAAGTGGAATAAACTACCTCATTGTTGTACCTCACTGTTCAATATTTCGCTCTTTCAACGGGCTCGGAACCTGAGCACCGATGAAAGTCGAGGTGTAACCTTTATTTATCTTTCAAATACATCAGGTAAGAATACTTTGGTTATTTTAATCACAGATTAAATGTGGACAGTTTAAAAAAAAAAGTGCACACCAAACAACAAAATAAGATGGAGTGCTGAAGTGCCACTTGCCATAAAATTTGGTACAGATTCTTTACGAAAATGTTCCTCTGGAAAGCCAAGGAAAATCAGAAAACTAAAAAATATCCCCATGATATAAATTTATCTTGGACAGAAAGTTTTGAAACTCATGATGGTTGAGTCCTCTGGATCTGATAAATTTCACAACTTTTATGGCAACCCTCATCAAAACTTAATGATTTTGCACATAAGTTCTGTTGGTGGATAATACAGTGATAAATCATCTTCGTTTTTCTTTATCAAAGCAACAAGTTAGTGCACTAGTTATAGCTGGTAAACATTATCTGCTATAATTTCAGAGAGATTTGCAATCTTAAGATTGACTCAATTTAAGACTACCATCAAACTTTTATTGATGTAACATTCTTTCATAGTTCCTTTCATAAGATAAAGTTCTGCCATATCTTTAATAACCTCAAAATCATCATTAATGCCACAGATAAAAATAGATAATAACTGTGCCGTACCAGTCATATTTGTACTTTCATCAATAGCAATGGAGTAAAAAACGAACTTGGATGCACAATACTTAAGGGAATTTTCTATCTCTTCTGCCAGCTCTTCAATTCTTGTGGCAACAGTTACTCCAAACAGGCTGACTTTGGAAAAAAGATGCTTTTGAGATAGGCATAAAATACATCCGCAGCTGATTCCATGTACTATTTTTTTTAAATACAAATTCACCATCTAACAAAGGTTTTGATTTAGAAGCAATTTTCTTCCGATATAATAAAGCTTACCCTCACAATGGCCTCACTTTCTAGATTTTGGTTCTTTAATGTGAATTGCTGGATTTGTAACGGTTTCTTTAACTCTCCCACTCATTCAATCTGTAACCGACCTTGAACAGCACTGAATTTTGCAGCAAGCTTAGTTTCATAGTGACGTTTTAAGTTGTATTCTTTCATAACAGCAACTGATTTATGAACCAACAAACACACCGGTTTCTGGCAAACTTCGACAAACAAATATAAATTTGTCCACTTCTCTTGAAAGACACAAAACTCGTCACTAACTTTACGATTTTTAGTTGCTTTAGCCACTATAGTAACACAGTGAATGCACTGCAGTCGGAACTATGACTTGGCACATGAAGGCCTCCCGAGAGTTTCAGCGGTGATGAACTCCTATGTTCGAAAGCGCCCAAAATAGTATTCCCTCCCTTGTCTACTAGGGTTGTCATTTGCCTGCTCAAGAATCATTTGAATGAAAATGCAATAATTTTTCGTGTCAAAAACTAAAATAGTTGACACAATAACATTAAATAAATAAAATAACTTATTTATTTTAATAGTTAACTATGTAAAATATAAATCTGTTTTAGTAATTTTTTTCTGTTGAGATAATTTTATAACATTGCTGAGCTGGCGGGCCACGGGTTGAACACCCTCATCGTACTCCATTCGACTGGTATCGAAACAGATCTGAGCAAAGTTTAAGTTGAGAAATACTCAAAGCCAATTTGTTTGAGCTTAACTTAACACACCTCAAATAATTGTTTAATACTATTTTATGCCATTTAAATATATATAAATATAAATATGCCAATAGTCTTGTTAATATGCATATATTTAATTTAATGTGTTACAGCAAATCTCCTTCTTGAGGACCAAGTCGCACACAATCACCAGTTTCGCCGGGACAGTTCCTTATCGCATGCCAGGGGACACGCTCACCAGATTAGTGCAGATGGACATTCTTATGAATTAACACATGTGGTTTGTCAATAATAACCTGTAAATTGTTTTAAGCAAAATCCTTTTTAATATACTATTTTGTACCAATTGCATCAATATACATTAAAAATGCCTGTGGGGTGTATTTGGAGTGTTGGCCTCATCTTAAGTAAAACTCTTGATATTACCTCAACTCACAAAACCCAATGGTTCTCCCCCCTCACTATGGGAATTGCACTGTAGGCTGCTTTTTAAATTCCATAAACTTACCCCCCTCTTTTTATCACCTAGTCTTATTTCTCATTCAGCTTATATGCTCATCTATTAATTACTCTAATGATTTTAGGGATGAGGAAGGTTATATTTAGAGGAAATGTATCTGCATTTGTGTGGAGTCAAGAGTGGAAAATCACCCTCAGTACAAACCTTGTCATTGAAAGTTTAGTCTACTGCAAGAGTAACGCCTAAGACCATGCAACCACTGCAGTGAATCTTATCATCTTTTGCTTCTACATACATTCTAGGATTAGACACACTATTAGATCAAAACAAAAACATTGTTGATGATGCAAATACAAATAGATACATTTACAATGTCACTGTACATAATTGGCTATATATCATGCACTGTTTATTGAATTTGGATTACTTTTTTTTAAAAGTGAAGTTAACATTCTTTGTTACAATTGTTATTAAAAACATTTTTAAACTTAACATTAATAAATAATCAGCATATATTTCAAAATTTATTTTTTATATTATATTTGGAAGAAGGTACAGGAAAGGTGGATAGAAACATATAAAAGGGGGACAAACACAAATTTATTTTTTGTAATATTTACCCAAAAATTGTTTGGCTTGCAACAATTTTACTAAGAAACTAAAGTAAAGGATATTAAAGAAGCTTAATTTTTTTTTCTAATTGTTCAAATTGGATAATCTGAACCCGAGATAAGTGGCATTTAAAAATCAACGTCTATCACTATTTTGAATGGCCGCCATATTTGAGTGCTACCTATTTGAAAGAGCCATCATGGTTTTTCATGTTCTAAATGAGCGGTAAAAATTTTGTCTGGTCCCCCCAAATAATACCTGAATGCATTTTTTGTGTGTCTGAAACATGAACTATTGTTTCTCCAAAGCTGTCATACAGACACACATGTGTGAATCAAGCACTCTTAACATGCAGTACATGACCAACAAACTAAACAAAGGCAAAGTTTTACTTAGACCATCACCAGAAGCTATCATCGATGGAATTGTATGTTGCATGTGATGATTGTAAAGAGAGAAAACCTTTGTTTAACCTAACTGAAGAACTCAAAATGAAAATGTCCATTTTTTAAAATGAGCATGTACAAAGGAAGAGAGGATCATAAAAGAGAAAAGGTAGAGATGACGATTTGGCAGAGAAGGTTTCCCAAGCTTTGCCAATCCACAAGAAACATATGTTATACAATGACTAAACTCAAAAACGAAATAGGACCCAATGAATTGATATAGATTTCTCAGAAATCTATGTATTGAAATATGGCAAGAAGGAAGTACAAGCATAAGAATGTAGATCATGGAGCTTATGCAGGATAAATATCCAATGGTGGATACTTTTCATTTCCAATCTGAACGATCCACCTCACAATACAAAAGTAGAATGGAATTTTACTGTTTCCTGACATGTAAACGGTCCCACCGATGGCATAGGTGGTGTGGAAATGAGGTTATGCTTGTGTCACAACGAAAATATATTGTGACCTCTTACCAGTTTGTGGGTGAACTGAAGAAGGCCTTACCAACTTCGTTATCACCCATACCTAGCATTTCATCGCTATACCATGAAACATGGTCACTAACCACGCTTCTACCATCTACACTCGAGAACCCTGTTGTTTCCTGTGTCTGTTGGGTTTTGTCTGCAAGCATCACACGTTTGTTAGAGGAGAACTACTCTTCTACCACATGTGTATCTTTCAATAGTTTAGTGTGTGGGTTCTGTTTTTGTTATTCATATCATTTAGTTTTTTGTTATTTTTACTAGAAAATTAAAATATATTACTTTACTAAATAATCAGATAATATTCGGGACACACTACATATTTATATAGCCGACTAATCTTCGAGATTTCTGAGATTTAACAATGGCTCCTTATGAATAACGATAGTCCATGCATCTATTAATCCATTTTTTAAATGAAAAGCAATGTCTAATATTTATAAACTAATATTTATAGTGAGGGCTATTGTATACACCTATTTTATATAATATTAAATATAATCTTTTCTTCAATATATATTCAAACAAACACAAACTTTTGACTTAAAAAAATATTAAAATACTAATTTATGTAATTAATTAAATGCATTTCTCAATTTATTTTTTGAGAATGTTTCTCAAATAAATAATTAAATATTAATCTGACTTAATATAAAAACCTATTAATATTAGTATATATAAATAACTCAAATGAGTCCAAGAAATGGGATTAATGTTATACTAATTCACATTTTTGTGTCAAAAGGTACTTTTGTATTAAACAGACTTTGGAGGAGAAAATATTTAAAAAATAAAAGTGGTGTGCAAATTGTCCAATTATCGTATTTTGACCCAAGGTGCACATTTATCCTTAATGGTATATCACGCACCCAGTTAAGTTACGAGGTTTTAAATGTAAGATTGGGCCGTAGACTGGCTACCTCCAAGCTTAACACAAAATTTACCCCTTTAGTTTGTCAAGTACAGCTTCCTTCTCTACATTTAGCACAGATTCCTCTATGCCTTATTCAGAAACTTCCTCCTTAAGGCATATATAGTATAACTTCCTTATTCATGTTTAGCTTAGCTTCTTTCATGACTAATACAGAAACCTCCTCTTTTAGCATATTTAATACAACTTCCTTCTTTACATTTATGTTTTTTTCCTCCATGACTAACACAGAAACCTCCTCTTTTAGCATATTTAGTACAATTTACTTCTTTACATTTAGCTCGGCTTCCTCCATGACTAATACAGAAACCTCCTCTTTGAGCATATTTAGTACAATTTACTTCTTTACATTTAGATGGTTTTCCTCCATGACTAATACAGAAACCTCCTGTTTGAGCATATTTAGTACAATTTACTTTTTTACATTTAGCTCGGCTTCCTCCGTGATTAATACAGAAACCTCCTGTTTGAGCATGTTTAGTACAATTTACTTTTTTACATTTAGCTCGGCTTCCTCCGTGATTAATACAGAAACCTCCTGTTTGAGGATATTTAGTACAACTTCCTTCTTTACATTTATGTTTTTTTCCTCCATGACTAATACAGAAACCTCCTCTTTTAGCATATTTAGTACAATTTGCTTCTTTACATTTAGCTTGGCTTCCTCCATGACTAATACAGAAACCTCCTCTTTTAGCATATTTAGTACAATTTACTTCTTTACATTTAGCTCGGCTTCCTCCGTGACTAATACAGAAACCTCCTGTTTGAGGATATTTAGTACAACTTCCTTCTTTACATATAACATGGATTCCTATAGAAGGTTGTTTTGTACAACCTTTAGGTTTAGCTTGACTTTCCAAATACGCAAAATGATCTAAAACATTTTTACCAATAGTTGGTTTTTTAAATGCCGTTTTTATTTTTAAATATGTATTTGTTTGAAATCTTGTTTTAGTATCCCTTTCATTTGGAAGCAAATTGTTTCCACTATAAATCTGAGATCCTGATCCATCTTGTATTGCCTGTAACAAAAATAGGATTTAATTTCATAAAAGTAACATTGCAATATCAATATCGCAGAAAGCTTTAAAAATAAATAGCTTCAATAAAAAGTAAGAAAACTTAACTAAACACGGGTCAAAGAAAATGATGTAAACACACAGAGCCAGACCACAATTGACCTGGCTGGAAGGGAGGGTAAGTAAGTTGTTAAAAGAATAAGCACATGAATAAACTGGTACAAACATGTCAGAGTTTTAATGTTTTGAAGACACTCTTTGACAAGATAACCCACACAATACTACTACCGACGAACCACCCCTTTGCCCCAAGCACACAAACTTCTGTAGTAAAATACTCTTATCATAATTTTATTGGCTTCATTTAACTTCACAACATAATTTTACCAATATAAATTTTTAGACAAATGGACAAGAGTTTAATTTCATGTCAATGTTAACAAGAAAATGTTAAGTTGTGTATGATACTATTGAGATACCACCTTGAAATTTGTACTGGTTGGCTAAAACATATGTGTCTTTATATGCGACTTTTTTTGGAAATTAAAAAAAAAAATCAGTTTCTTTGAAAATTATAAAATGACACCTGTCTCTAGGTCTGTAGCTACTATAAATTTCTAGTATATGGCATTTAAGTTTATGGCGACCAGCAAATTTTGGGGGTTTTGGACCATTTTAAATATTTATTAACTTGAAAATGGGTGGACAAAAATAATATGAAAAAACTGATTTTTAAACATCTCAAGGTAAGGTACAAAAATACACCAACAATTAATCAAATACATTAAGATTTTATGCATTGGTTAATTTTACATGGAATGACCCAGTTGTAGAAAAATATAGGAGAAGATACTGGAAAGAGAATAAGAAATAAAATTAAAGGAAGCTAAAGAGAGAGGAACAATTTGGATTTAGGGAGAAGAAGTCTAAAGTAGACTTAATCTTTGCTATACGGCAGCTGATGGGAAGAAGGTATGAATATGGGAAAGACTTGGTAATGGCATTTATGGATGTGAATATAAATAAAAGTTTGGAAATAGATGAAGGAGGACAAAGTGGTAAGACGAGTAGTGGTAAGCGAAGCAGGGGAGTGTCCTCTCACCCTTTACTATTTGTAATAGAAATAGAAATGGCCATTAACGAAAACTTGGGCAGGGAAGAATGAAAGCCATGATGTTCACTGAATACTTGATGGTATAGGGGCAGTTGGACGAGGAAGTAAATGAACAACTACAAGACTGGAACGAGGAAGTGAAAGAGTTTGGAATGAAATTTAGCATGGCAAAGTGTGAAGTGGTGGTGCAACCGCCTTCTTATGATAGATAATGCAGAAGGCGCAAAGTCTGAGGGCGAACTATTGCACCTCAGAGACACCAACTCCCCCGGTTACGGAAGAGGGCCCTCCTTAATTCTAGTAGTTCCAAACTTTGATAATTAATTACATTATAAACCTATGAGTGTTCGAAGAAAGGTAAATAAACATAAAGAGAAATACCAGGGAAAAGCTTAAGTCAGATTTTAATAATATGCTTTGAGATGGTCATAAAACATATATATACACACAATATGAAATTGATTAAACATTATTATTTAATATTCAGAAAGTTAAATTAATAACAATTAAAGATAAATACTTATCAAGCAAAATGGACCGCCTCCAATAAACTTTAAACATTTAAATAATGGCAACAATTAGATAAGATATAAGAAAGCAATAATGATTGAAATGAAACTAGAAATTAATTCTTGAATGTTAAACCACTGTACTTTAAAAATAACCAATTTAAATGTTCCCAAAGAAAACATAACAATTGAATCAATAAGTTGACATTACTCAAAAAGGGGTATTAATTCAACTCATTTCTAATTTTTACCCAAACATTGTAACTCTACAAACAAATTACCTAATTTCCCCTTAAGTTAATTCAAGTTTCCAAATAGAAATGTTTACGTGGAAATCCTAGTTTTAGAGTTTTACATCAACATAAACCCAGAAAAAATTACTTCCCATAATAATTACATTACATTATTTACACAATTTATCGGATAGTAAGCGAACCTTGCCACACAAAGAAAAATATTAATACATGTTTGGCCTGACTATAATATTTCAGTTCTTTGATTCTTACCATTTCCCAACAAACATAATTTAAAGCAAAAATTAACAACTCTTCCATATTAAGATATACATGGAAAATTATATATATATATATATATAATGTAGCAGAAGCTACTTCCATCCTGATAAAATAATATTCCAAGAGTGCCGGTTAAGGCATCAAACACATAAGTATATATATGATTAGTCCCGCTCTTCGGTGGTTGACTCTCGAACCCTGGCATTGTCAGTCAGTTGGCCGGGAGTTGTGTTGCCGTCTAATCATGATGTTGCATGTGGATCCAGTGTTTGGTGCTATTGGTGCAATTTGAGTGAGATGATGACTGCAATCTTTCTTGTGGTGATTTATAAATATTGCTTGTATATATAATAATGAAAAGGATAAGGCCTAGTAAAGCTATAAAGTTGGATGGAGTAGAGCTAAGAAAAGTGTGAAATATAAAATACCTTGGAAGCGTGAATGAGGCGAAAGGTGAAAGTAGAAAGGATGTAATGAGAAGAGAACAGCAGGGAGAGTTGTTCTATAAGACCTAATTTGAGAGCTACTTTGGGGAAGAGAAGTGCCCTTGAAGTGTTGTGCACAGCGTACTTTGTACACATTGTACATATATGCAGCAAAAATATGGAAAATGAATGTAAGAAAGACTAGGAAAGTGGAGGCTATGGGAATGAGATTTGTGAGGAGCATGTTAGCAGTCACGAGGGGAAAATAGATTAGGAATGAAGTTATTTGGAAATAAGTGTGGCTACAGGGAGTATATGAGTTGGTAGAAGAAGCAAGACTGAGATGGTATGGGCATGTAATGAGGGTGGAAAACGAGAGAATGAAAAAAAAAAAATGTTGGCATTGAAGTATATAGGAAAAAGATGGGAGCAGTATATAACAAAATGTGTTCAAGTGAGAGGAGAAGAATGGTGGAAGGATAGAGGAAGATGGAGGCATTTTAATAATCTGACCTGGCTACAGGCTGGAAACAGTTGTTAATGATGATGATGACTTAAATTCTCCAACTTCTCACAAGGGTTTGATGTCATGGAGGATGACTGCTCTTCCAGGGCATCTTGCAAGTGATTCCACGTATTTGTTCCATCGACACAATCCCTTGACATGCAACTGGTCATGAGGTCCATTATCTGAGTAAGAAGAGGACGTTGGTCTGTCACTCTAAGCATCCCATTCAAATTATGAATCTGCGTCCAAGTTTTGAACTCAGATGGGGATTCGAAATACAATTTAAGAACAGATATAAAGTTGAAAAAGCCTGTAAATAAGAATTATTTGTATTTACCTTCTTCTTAGGTAGTTTGATTGTTTTTTCTTCTTAAATTAGAGAGTGATTGTCTTCTCTATCGCTCATTGTTGTGCAACGAGATATCTTGCATGTCGATGGTTGGGATGACTTCGACGATAACTCTTTCACTTTGGATTCGAATCTTTCTAGAATGTTCCTCTGGTTGAATGTTGATGTCGAGACTATCTAGCCCTCTGGCGTTATCAACTGGAATATCTTCTGAAATCTGGGTTGGACGTAGTTGCTCATCAAAATCAAGTGTCATAGGTTTGTGGAACTCTTCGACAACAGATGTTAATTCGTATAATCATGTAATGCTCCCAATTTTCTTGTTCTATGTCGTGATTTTTTTTCTTATTTCTTTCAATGTCTGCCCAATATGATCAGCAAATACAAACTCTAGGCTGGTAGCTTCTTTAACATTAATCCGTTCTTGGCGTTTCTGTTTCTCAAATGCAATCAAAGTGAAAATATGTGAAATGTAATCAAAACAAAATGTCTTAAATTCTGGACAGTAGTTTGATTTAAAACAATGTTTTTTGCAAACGTGTAGTGTTACATTGACTCTTTCATTCCGGTGCTGCTCTTCTCTGATAAATAAGTTATTTGTGAAAATATCAAGATGCTGTAAGTCAATCTCACACGTATTATTGCTGTCCTCTTTAAAAATACAAATATTGTTCACCTGAGAACGTTTATGCTGCCCGTCAAAACATCCGCACAATGGTTCAGTATTCCAGTGTCCATCACCAACGAAAACTTGACTGTATATAAAAGACATGATTGCGACCGTTAAGTACTTATTGATTTTGCCAATATATATCCTCCCGCCTTTTCCTAACACCAAAGTCCAGTTTCACAATCGAGGCCACATGTTATGGCGGAAAGATAGCGCGGGACACTTGAAACTGGAAACTGCCTCTCGTTATCTGCAGAGGCACCTGGGGTTATCTTTTACTGGCAGCTTGTCTATAGCTAAAGCTATCAGCGGGGCGCTGCACCCGGGCTCCCTACTTGACGTGATAGCTGATAACCCCTTATCTTGCATTCGTATACATGCGCTATTTCATGTGGTGAAGAAATGGGGAATTGTGAGCCAACGAAGATTTATTTAAGTTTTTAGGAATGAAAGAGGTTCTTGGAGGATTATAATTTTATCATATTAATTAATTAATAAATTAATTCCATGGTTTAACTTCATGAATATTTAAGTTATGAGGTTCTTAATGTGACGATGTCCCATTGAGTATTGGCCTCAATAGCTCCCAGCTTTACACCCCCCTTCTCAGATTGTTAAGTACCACTTCCTTCTTTAAATTTAATACAAGTTCCTCTGACTCATAGAGACACCTCCTCTTAAGACATATTTAGTAATATAACTTCCTTCTTTACTTTACCTTGGCTTCCTCCATGACTAATACAGAAACCTCCTCTTTTACGATATTTAGTGCAACTTTCTTCTTTACATTTACTTCGGGTTCCTCCATGTTCAATACAGAACCCTCCTCGTTGAGCATATTTAATACAACTGCCTTCTTTACATTTAGCAAAGTTTCCTCTGTGACTAATACAGAAACCTCCTCTTAGAGCATATTTAATACAACTTCCTTCTTTACATTTAGCTTGACTTCTTTCTTGAAAATATTTAGTACAACTTTCTTTTTTAGATTTGGCATGGGTTCCACCATGTTTAATACAGAACCCTCCTCCTCGAGCATATTTAGTACAACTTTCTTCGTTACATTTGGCACGGGTTCCACCATGTTTAATACAGAACCCTCCTCGTTGAGCATATTTAGTACAACTGCCTTCTTTACATTTGGCAAAGGTTCCTCCGTGAATAATACAGACATCTCCACTTCTAGCATATTTAGTACAACTATCTTCTTTACATACATGTTTAATCTGGTATCCTCTATGTGTGGGACAGAAACACCCTCGTCGAGTATATTTAGTACAACTTGCTTCTTTACATTTAAGACGGATTCCTACATTAGATTGCTTTTTACAACCTTTAGGTTTAGCTCGAATTTTCAAATACTTAAAGGCAAAATGATCTTCTAAAATATTTTGATCACGACCCTGTCGATTATATTTTGTTCTTATTTTTTTGGTTCTGATATCCCCTTCTTTTGAAATAATATTTTTTCCAATACAAATCTGAGATCCTGATCCATCTACTATTTCCTGTAACAAAAATATATTTTTGTTTCATAAACAAGTAAATTATTAGCATATAATACACATTTTTCAAGACATTATTTATATATATATAAAAAACAAACATTTACACTCCTTTTACATTTAAAAGGATAGCAAGCTATTTGTGCATGTTTCTACTATAACAATGCTTCATCCTCGATGAAAAGAGCGCCTTCCAAAATAATAAATGGAGTCCTGGTTTAGAGTTGTCTGATCTTCAAAATTGTGTTATAACAAATGTTACATTTCATAAAAAAAAAATCATTTTAAGTCGCCAATATGTAGAAATCCTTATAAAATAAAATTCCAAAAATATGGTGAACATAATTGTAATATTTAAATAAATAAACTTTTGTTCTGGAAATATTTTCCTTTCCCTGCCCCTGAGTTAACGAAGAGGATCATCACTCAATTTGTCTGGGTACTTTAGATAATCAACCATTGGTTCATTTAGGGGTTGGGAAAGGTAAGCTTCTCCATCCCGTACACTTACAATCCCAAATACATCTTAAAAAGATACTAGCAACCCTGTGAATACAGGGCAAAAGATGATTTACGGATCCTAAAAGGTCATCACTGTATGATACACATAACAAACGTTTTGGAACATGGCTTGTGTGTGTTATGTATAGGTCAGTTCCACTTTTTCTTGGATTTGAACCATCATTTTACCTGTGAATCCCACATATGAATCCAAATATTAGAAAATATGGTTATCATAAATTTTCTCACACAGTTTACCATCAATATATTTATTTTC
Organism: Timema douglasi; assembly: GCA_901482245.1. Taxonomy (NCBI): domain Eukaryota; kingdom Metazoa; phylum Arthropoda; class Insecta; order Phasmatodea; family Timematidae; genus Timema; species Timema douglasi. Next base: position 20,283 of record CABEEJ010008119.1, read on the forward strand.
AGAAAATTACATTAACCGGGTTCCTACACAAAATCATGAAATTTTTTCCAGGACCTGTCAAGGACTTTTCAAGGATTTTCTACAATTCCTCCAAAACAAGTGTAAAAATAAATATTGACAAAATACACATCAGTACAGGTGAAATGTGGATTTCTCCTTTCACAGTGCTGAGTTTAAATGTCAGGGTCTGGATGTTGTGTCTGTCCTAGATATGTTAGTTTATAAGTTGTGTGCAGATATAATCAATCAGTTCAGAAAGTGTATGTTAAATATACCAAATACATAAATAAATCACTTGCAAATAGTCGTTATATTAATTAGATTTTAATTACTTTGTATTTCCAAGGTATGCACAAATATAATAAAGGTTATCTAATTTTCACAATAATAATTTACTGTCATGTTTAAAAAAAGCTTACAATCTGGTGAATATTAGTATGTTATGGAATGTTCTTAGAGAGTATGTTGTGGATGCATGGTTAGTAAATGCAATTAAGGCGGTGTATGATGGAAGTAAAGCGCGCGTTACGGTGGATGGAGCTTTGAGCGAATGGTTTGACATTGAACCATGTGTTAAACAAGGTTGTGCTATGTCTTCATGATTGTTTAATGTTTTCATGGAGAAGTGTATGAGGGATGCTTGTGAGGACACGATTGCTGTGCAAGTGGACAGTGTGAATGTGAGAATGCTGTTATATGCAGATGATGTTGTATTAATGGATGAAAAGGAAAGTGACTTGAAGAATGCATTAAGTCATTTGAGGGTGGTGACAGACAGAATGGATTACTTACTGTCTCCAAAACTATGGTATTGGTTTTTGATAAGGACAGATCAGGAAATGATTGTCAGGTTAGTATAAATAGAAAACTGTTAGAACAAGTGAATGATCTTGTTTATCTGAGCAGAGTGCTTTGTAAGGATGGAGGGATGGATGGTGAAATCAACAGACGGATGAATACATCACAGAGAGTAGTTGGATGTATGTGTACTATGGCAAAGAGTGAAGTAGTATCAAAAGAATCAAAGATGGCAATATATAAATAGTGTGTTTGCACCAACATTGTTTTATGGATGTGAAGCGTTGGTTTGTGGGTAAAAACACAAGAGCAAGGTAAATGTGAATATCTAAGAACTATATGTAGAAAAACATGTATGGACAGTAAGTTAAGAAAGACATTAAAAGTTTGAAGAATAGAAGAGCATGTATGACTTGGTGTATGGATGTTGTTGAAGCGAAGGAAGTATGCAAGGATAGGGAAGTGTGGAGAAAGTTAGTGAGGATGGATTAAGAATGAAGTTTTTTTTAGCAATATTCACAATTTCTTGTTTACCCTATAAGGGGATGAAGTGATTATGTATGTATAGGCCTATGTATTAAAAAAAAAAGGAGACAAGGAATTTCCAACACAACCTAGAAAATACCAGGAAAAGATTGGAATAATAAGAAACTCCATAATATTTCCAGGCCTGAAAAAAATATTTTAAAATTCTAGGTTTTCCAGGACGGGTAGTAACCGTGATCAAACATTTAATCTTCCCACAACAAACTATTTTAAAATAATAGTCAGATATAGTTATATATTCATAAAAGTTACTCACATTAACTTCATCTTTAATTGGAGGGAATTTCACGGGCAAAGGTCCACTTTCTTGATACTGGTAAAGTTGCTCATCTACTTTACAAACTATCTCAGACTTTATCAGAAGGTCAAGATCAGTCTAAGAGAGAGAAAAAAATAATCCTAAGACATTACAAAATAATAATAATATTTAGCACCGCGTCTTATTACCCGTTCGGTTATACGCTTTAAGTACTAATTACTCTAATGGATTAGGAATTGGGAAGGTTGAATTAGAGGAAGTGAACCCGCATTTGCTTGGATGGCGAGTGGAAAACCATTTAGGAAAAACCACCCCCAGTTCACCCGACCGAGATTCGAACCTCGATCTCCCCGTCCTCAGCAGCCGAGCTCAACACGACAAGCGCGTTAGCCAACTACGCCACCGAGGCGGGTCANAGATTCGAACCTCGATCTCCCCGTCCTCAGCAGCCGAGCTCAACACGACAAGCGCGTTAGCCAACTACGCCACCGAGGCGGGTCATTTCAAAATAAATGTTCAAAATGTATTAGTACAATTTCACTTCATGTGATTTATTGTTAACCATATTACACATATTATTGCATGTTCATACGTATTTGCACAAACTTATGAATTAGGACACTTACGATTGGTTGTTTGCTTCATACATGCAAACAGGAGCGATCACTAATTTAAGGCTGTTTAAAGTGTGTTCAAATTTTGCTGACAAAAACCCACGAAGACTGCTTTTGATAAATGAAATGCTATTTTATGGCAGAATTTCTACTAGCAAAATTACTTTAGGAGCAAATAACAGAAAAAAAAGAAGTTAAATCTATTATATTTTTATCAAAATGAAAAACATGTTGGAATTATTGAAAGAGTAAAAGAAAGGAGATTAAAATGGGCCAAAATGTATAATCATTTTACTAGTGGTGAGTGGAAAAAAGTAAGTAAAATATTATATCTAATTTATTTGGTTATGTTATGTTAGGTTAGATAAAACATTATTGTTCAACATGAGATTACTTATTCTTTTTCAACTGTCCACAGGTATGTTTCAGTGATGAGTCTACTTTACAAATACTAAATGATAAAACCCAGTATGTAAAGAGAAAATCTGGTGAAAAAATACATTGAAGATTGTGTAGTAAAAACTGTTACACACCCACAGTCAGTGTTATAGTCTGTTATAAGTGGGAAAGGGCTGTCTTTATATTGTACAGGGAATAATGCGGCAAGATCAATATACAAATGTTCTCAGAACAAGATTGTTGCCTCAAATTGATTAATGGTTTTCTAATAATGAATAAATTTTATTTATGCAAGATGGTGCACCATGCCAAAACACCAAAATCAGTGAAAATGTTTTTAACAAAAAATGGAATACCGTTATTAGAGTAAACAGGCAACTCTCCAGACTTGAATCCAATAAAAAATGTATGAGAACTATTAAAACGTGAAATTTTCAAGGACAAAATCATTAATAAAATACAGTTATTAGAAATAATAATTTGGCATTGGAACCACAACCAAAATTTAGTGCATATGACTGTAAAATTAATTGAAAGAATTCCTCATAGAGTTCATCGGATTAGTGAAGCAAAGGGAGTACTCAGAAAATATTAATATCAAACTAATATAACTGCAATATTGTTTATGATGAAAGTGTTATAAAGTAACTCAGTATTTACTTGATAAATGTTGACTAATAATATGCATTTTATTTAAAAAAATAAGAAATACGTGAAAATGTGGTATTTTTCACAATTTCTAAGGTGTGGGCTAGAAAATTAGCCAGGGGCTGTAAAAAGAAAAGAGACATTTTTTAAAAGTAAAAAGCTTTATAAAATCTTAAAAACAAAAAATCTAGACATTGGAAAACTATAAATCAAAAAGTAATTTGTACAAAATAAATGATGATAATAGCTAAATGTCTAAATACTGTAACCAAGTTAAAATTTGAGTTTTTTTTTACATATGTGATATTTAAAGAAGACCTTCAAAGGAAGGTCAAAGCAAAATGAGATTGTGAAAATTAAGAAGGATTCTTAAGAAATTATACACAATTATTGAAGTTTGTAAGAACTTGGTTTGTTCATCAATAAAAATGGCTCTTTAAAATTTTAAGTACTTTACATTAAACTGAAATAAAAAAAAACAAATCAGTATGTTCAAATAAATCAATCAAATTTATCATAAAAACAGTTTATACTAAAATCAGAGACAGAAAACTCAGACGGATAATTAATCTAACTATCCAATCCACTAACTGTTAATAACAACATTGTTATTTATTGACACACATCAGACTTAAATAACACTTTAAATTATTACTATTAGCACCACGTCTTACTACCCGTTCGGGTTGTACGCACTTACACTAATGTGCAATGGTAGGTGATTGTGAGATGAAATGAAGGAACTACAGTTTAACGTGGGATTCGAACCACGGTGGAGGCCTGACATTCCCCACATTCACAAGATGTCTTGTCAGAGATGAAGGAAGGGTTTGGCAATCAGATAAATCTGTGCCGAGACCGGGGATTGAACCCCCAGCACGAAAGTCTGACACCTTACCCCTAGACTACCAAGTCACCTAACACTTTAAATTCAACTTGAGTTCACGTTAGTGGCAAGCACATCTCTTTGTGCAGAATGATTGTTTAGTGGCTTATAAATACACTTCTGGAAGCCCTGTCCCCCCGAATGGCAAATGTTGTTCTACGCCAGCATTCATAACATCATATTTAGTGGCAAGTGATATTGCGTAAGCTTTCGTCTCCCACCTACAGTCAAAATTGCTTTAGCAGCTTTTACCTCCTGCATAACCTCCGGCATGCTAGTTTGTTCCAGTGTTTCTTCAATGACTTCTCCTTTCTCTAGGAGGATTTGTTCACTATCACATAAATCATTTCTTTGTTATTCTACTCATTAACTCTATTACATAAAACACTTTCACTCATGTTGGAAACCACAGAAAAACCACGAGATGAATCATACTATTATACTATATTCTTGTTGATAAAGCAGCCATTTTGTCACTGTCAAACAAACACCTGTAGCAGAAGGAAAATACCACTCCCAATGGCTGGGGAAGTACTCACCGACTCATACAACTCTTCTTTAACCGACGGAAATGTCAGTAGTGGTAGTTGACTTATGTGATTCTGGTAACTCTGCAAACCTTCCTCGAGTTCTGACTTTATTGGAAGGTCAATTTCATCCTATCATAAAAGAGAACATTGAAAATATGGAAAAAATAGTTTTGTGCAAAAAACATCCATACTCTTACTAATGGCTCTTAAATAATCTTAAGAATGTATACTCTCTTGGCCGACAAAACATTGAGTTTGATTTATACTCCGAGAAGGCATGGACTATATATATAATGATGGTTTAAAATAATCTTAAGTTGAATTAAAGCTAGAAACATAAATGTGTTAAAAATTCAGTAAATAGATTAAATTATAATATCACATATTTTGGTTTAAGCAACAAAGGTTGGTCATAGTTGTAATAAGAACTAAACAATCTTGAACTGTGAATCTGATGCTGAGCACTTCATTCTTAATTGATAATGTCGAATTATTTGCCCTTTGTACTGAACCTATACCTGGTTAGTATTGTATGAGTGAGTACACATATTCTCTGCCCAAATACCCCATCTCATCTTGTGTAGTTTGTGGGTAATTGTCACATACTCAATTCACTACAAATCGTTGTCAAATCTGGTTGTTGTGCTTGACATAATTATACTCACTCTCACTCGCCTGAGGGCCTTGGAGAAGTATAAATTGTTCATTTCCATAAAAGAGAATAATGTTACTCACTCTTGTTAGCAGATCTTAAAAACCTGAGTTATGTCTCTGTGTTGACTGTTAAGGGCATTAGTACCACTGGCAACTCTAGAGCTTGGCAAGGATACATGACTTCAGCTTTATTATGGTAGTGTACCTCAAGCAGCCTTGTTGACTCAGCACTGAGGCACAGACGTAAGCTGA